>JZKD02S1043408.1:672088-684446 GCA_000966675.3 Picea glauca | reverse complement strand
ACCACAGAGTAATTTTGGGTGGCCCTTGCATTTGGGTTGTGAGAATATTTCTTAAATTCACCTTTTGGAATGCGTGTCATTGTTTCTCCCAATGTCTTCTCGATCTGTAGAGGAAGAGATGGGATCTCAGCTTCTTTACCCTTCTCAGAGGCACTTGGTTTACTATAGTCATGTGCTCTATTCGTTATGAAACCATCACCCCTAACCATATATACATTCACGGATGAGGGATTGTTTGGAGGAGGGCAGGTTTCTTGGTTGCCCCCTTTAGCACTTGTAGAGGCTTGAGTTAAATTTTGCCCATGTTGAAAGGGATTAGTCAACACTGCCTGTTGTTGGTGTGTGACAAACTTTTGGGCCTCTGCAAGTCGAGGACAGAGATGGGTTGGGTGGTCTTCCACACACAAGTTGCACGGATACCTCGCCTTCCGTTTTTCCATGGTGTCCCCGCTAGCATTATCAGTGGGTTTTTTTATCCCCCTTACCCTTCTTTCGTTGTTGTTTTTTCCCTTCAGGCTTCTAGGTGGCCTTTGGGTTAGTCGACTGCATGGAGTGTACTTTCGACGTTTGGATAGGAGGAGCAGCCAAAGTAGTAGTCTGGCTGGCCGTTGAGTGTTTTATAGATAACTGTTGCAATTGTTTTGTCAGTTTCTCAGCGGGCTTGGTTTGTGCGGAACCAACAATACCATCGGCATGTGGTCCAGCTCTCTGTCTAGTTTTATCCAGTATCGATCGTGGTGCATTCGGTAGGATGTTGTATAATAAACCAGACTGAGAATAGATGAGCTCAAACTGTTGAGCCCTCATGATGGCATCTTCTTCAGAGAAAACCCCAGAAGTTGCAATGCCTTTGGATAATTGTGGGACTAGAGACTTAAGGAACCACTCAAGAAGGAATGTTGGTGGGACTGGTACTTTAATTAGACTCTTCTGGCATCTCCACTCTCGGATATGATTAGAGATATGGTCCGCTGTTGTCTGTTTGAAATTAGCGAGCAGCTCTGTGCCAACGTCGTATCTCATAGGTAACTAGAAATGGTTAAGGAAGGCCATCGCCAGTTTGCCAAAAGAAGAATATATTGAGTGATCGAGCTCAATGTACCATTTCGCGACACTCCCAATAAGAGTGCGTTGAAACAATCAAAGTTGTACGGATTCATATTTCAATGAGTTAGATGAACACCAAATATGGAAGGTAGTCACATGATCACCTGGATCTTCGTTAGGCTTGGCCTCAAACTTTGGAATGTCCGAAGGAAACGTCGTTGGCATAGGAGGCCAACGTGGATCGTGACAAATAGGATCATTTAACAACCTGGTCAAATCTGGCAAGTGTAATGTAGCCAGGAATGGTAGTTTGGGTTGCTGTTGATAACCTGGGAAAAAGGGTCCTGGAGTTTGACTGGCACCAGGTTGCCAGGAAAAGTTTGGATGCTGGCCCAGATTCTGGTAGAAACCATGGCCCTAACCAGCATAAGGATTTTTCATCTGTGGAGACATCATTGGCTGATTTCCCATAAAGGACATAGGATGTTGGGCATGCATCGTGTTTGAAGGACTTTGGGAAGGATTACCCCATGCCGGTTCTGATGGGAGAGGCATAGTAGTCTTTCCAGGGTTCCATTGACTATGGAAATAATTACCCCAGAACAACATTCCAGAGGAGGGAACGGATCCTTGTCCTGAATTCCAAGGTCCTTCTATATGTTCCCCCGACGTAGGAATAGTACCCTGTGCCGGAGTAGACTGTCCAAAAATGGGAGTGCCCCCAGATGGGAAAGTGGTGGATGCGAAAGTGTTTTTACCAAATGTCTCGTTCCAAACAAACAGTGACAAACCTACCGGCATACTGTGTGTAGGTGTTCCTTGACTCCTGGCTCCAAATAAACTAGTGTGTGCAGGCTGCCCGGCGGACTGCTGATGCAGACCATTAAGCGAAGGGGACGAAGGAGGAATGTGACCTTCGGCATAAGGAAAAGTGTTAAAAGGGATAGGAGTTCCCCCAAGTTGACCTTGCAGAGGAGAGTTAGAGCTCCCTGCCCCCAGACCCAAAGTCTGTAAAGTGGAGTAAGTGAGTGTAGGACTTGTACCCGAACTAGGCATACCGTATGAGAATGAAGGGCCTGTCGCACTAGGTGTGAAGGGGGTTGTGGCCGCCGCCATAGACGAGGTTGGTCCACTGTACGATGTAGTTGCGGTCAAGACCATGGTGGCTCGGACTGACGATGGTAAGTTAGGAGATGATTCTCTTGTGGTAGAAACTGTGGTGGGAATGGAAGAATTCCCAGAAGAAGTAACAACGTTTGTTTCCATAACTGTGTGAGGCACTGACAGGCGTTCGTAAAATTGGATTAGTACAATAACCTATAGCCAAGTATCAGTGGTTGGGGTTTCAACCGAGCCAAGATTAGCGGTTGATTCCTCCAAGAGTTGTTCGGGCACAATGGTTTGTAACCCGGTTGCTTCAAAAGACCCTTGTTGGTCTAGCTTCCACCTCAATGGTGGCGGGGGTGGCTCTAGTATAATCGACGGCAGGCCCAGAAGCCTTCGTGACTGAAAGATCTCGGGATCCTCCACTGTGTGAGAAGATCCAATACATGCTAAGGTATTCTACACGTTCAAACAGTAACACACACTAAAAAAGAAGCCCCTAAGAGATAAGACAAGCAATCACTAAACTATTTGGAAGAATAGTTACAACAACCAACACTAGAGAAACTTACTGGTGCAAGTGCAAATCGAACACGGAAGCACCCTCCGGGTATAATCTGTAAAGCGTGGCCCGATGTCTGTCCTAGGTACTATGGTATACCCTCGCAGTCACCCATGTATGTCCCTAAAAAGATTGGCAACTAGGTTGCCAGCAGGAGAACAGTCACCAGGCGGGTACAGTCGAAAGTCGGGTAGACCACAATGAGCAGGGTATCAAGCCCGAAACCTGTCAAGGGTATCGAGAGAAAATGGTCCAAAATACAACTGAGGACATCGAATGGATTCGAGACCCACGAAGCCCTGTGGCAAATGCAAACGACGGAATCCCAAAACAAGCCCTCGATATGTGTTCTCCACTACGATTGGTCCGGCTTTGGAGGGGTTATCTCTGCTACCTTTCCGCACATGACCTTGTGTTTATCCCCTGTGTTAGAGGGGGGTCCCGGATAACTTCCACGAAACTAGACTTCTACACTCCCTATCGCAGACTCTAATGTTTGGTTTTGAATGGCCTTGGAGAGTTTCCTCTCCAACTTAATCCAAGGCCCTAGTCCTGAACTAGTTTGTGAACCCTACAAACAAAAAGTCTAATAGATTTTAAATTAGCGTTTCTTTTATGGGTTTTATTACGTCATGGGGTATGAAGGCGAAATTGATGATGTGTAAAGACGAAAGAAAGAATGAATGAAAAAATGCTGGAAACAAAAAGGCTTTTACTAAATGCAAAATTTCAGCAACTTTTCACAAAGAAAGATTTCTTTTTCTCTTCAATTTTTCTAAGATTTTATGCAGCAATTATAAAGGAATTTCACTCGACTACGAGATATTTACACTCTAAATGCACTACAAAAACTTATGAAATAAAAGACTTCTCCCTAGCTAATGATGCAGAAACACACTCTTCAAACAAAGCAGAAAATGAAAAGAGATTTTTTTTTATTTAAGTGCAAATAAAGCAACAAAGGGAAAATACCAACAAGCACAAAACAAAGAAAAAAAACTTCTGTCTTAAAGCGTAGACCGCAAAGAATTAGAGTAAAAACACACAATGGCAATCAAGAAAACAAAGACTCCTATGCTTGTCTAAAAACCATAAAACAAAATTTTCTTTTTATATTTTCTGTCAACTATCAACTGAGAAAAAACAGGCTAAGGGTAAGAGGCCCTAACCTACTGACTTTTCAACCCTAGAATCAAACACCTGAGAGGAACACTTCTCAACAAAGGAGGGGATGACTGCCCCACCCTGAACAAAAAGTAGCCTGTCAAGCACGCTACTGTCACTAAAACAACATGCGTGCGAACACGTGCTGAGCTGAAACAGGACGCGTGCACACGTGGGCTGACCTTGTACAGGCCGCATGTATGTATAATTTATAAGAAAGAGATAACAACATGCAGTCCAGACCAGGAAGAGGCCTCTGGTATTGACAACCAGGGTCCCTTGAAGGCTTGGATGTTTTTTTTTTTTTAACAGGAAAGAAAAAATAATGCAAGGAATAACAAGGAAAAAAGGAAATCTGAAATAGGACTATGAACCAGCAAGAATCAGACAACATTCCAGAAAACCCCCTGAGAATGTATAATTCTGACAGGGAAGAGGTGGACTACCTCTACAGGTCTCTGGACTCCCACACACTACTGTTATCCATACATCTAGCGTTCACACGCGGGTTGTTTAAAAGGATAGGGCACGGGTACACACGTGCAGGCCTTATGCAGGCCGCGTGTACCTCTATATGTACCGACAACTACCATCAAGGAAAAGTCAGGGAAAACTGGTATGAAGAACCAGGCTCCCTACTCGCTCAGAACTTATAGAAAAAGACGCAAAGAAATAGAAAATCTAATCTTTTAAACTACCCAAAAGACTCAACCCTATCCGGAAACCCTAAAGAGTATCTTCCCCAGTACAATCACCAATTCTGTTGTTGGGAAAAATACCCTATGGACTAGCAAACTAGGGTCAGACTTGCATGCAGATTTTGACCGTAAAGAAATTACTTTTTAACCTACCACCCAAAACTTAAACCCCTCTTTCACAATACATGCATGGGAAGGAACTACTAACCTTGTTACTGATGTTTGGTGTAGATCCTCCATTGCGCTTTAGATCACTTATTGGCGCTGATCCTTCCAAAGATAACCTGTGATCAAAACAAACAACGATGCATGAACGCTACTCTTCTACTTGAGGGTTAGAAATTAAGCATAAATTAACCAAACCATAGATAACTCATGCATTGGGACGGGAAAAATATTCTTTTATTATTTGAAAAATGAATCAACTTAAAATCAAAGTCGAGACCGACCACCACTCCTTGATCCTGATCCTAGGCTCCTCCTCATTTGTCCTCCAACTACTTTGCGTTAAATCTCCTTTGGCATGAGGAAAGGCTAAAGGGTTGGGACAATGGATTCTGTAAATGGGCGGAATTTCTTCGCTATTTTTTCCTCTTTTAAATGGTACCCCTACCCCTTCTTTTATAGGCTAGAAGGAGCTAGGGTTTTGGATGAACCCTCGGCCATGCATGACCGGGAGTTTCGGTTAACTGACCCATATCTTTTTGTTCCGTCGGCAACTTTCCTTTTTTTGTGCTTTGTTAGGTACACGCGGGCTGTAGTGGGCTTGCCACATGCACACGCATGCAGTAATGGGTTAGGGCGTGTGGGCCTTGATACAAGAGGATTTTCAAAGAGTTATTCAGCAGCTATTTTGGCAATGAAGGGATATGAGTTGGCATGATGCCCGGTAAGCATGTGTGGTGCAATTTAGGGTTATAACAGATGCCCATGCATTGCTATATGGTTCAATCTACTAATACATAGAACTACAATAGGGTTTTGGGAAATCCATTATGGCAAGCAACCATGCATAAGGAGTATGACTCACTCCTATAGAAGCAGACTTGGAATTTGGTTCCACTTCCACCAGAAAGGAATATTTTCAGGTGCATATGGGTCCACGGGATCGAGAGGTACAAGGCTATAGAGGTTTCCAAAGGAATTCATTAGATCCATAAAGATTTCTACATCTTCATGAAGACTTTCAGTGAGCGAAAGTTTTAGAATTTGTGGGATCGTCTTGCAGTGAAGAACATAATTGCCTAGCAACTGCCATTTTCTTCTTTTGATACATTATCTTTTGAGGGGGGGTTTTCTTACCATGTGGTTTTCCCTCTTTCCTCATTTTTATTCAGTGTTCATTAGTTGCATTGTACATGAGTACCTAAAATGGCCTAGTAGTCGGGATTCATGTTTTACTCCATAGTGATGTTCAGTGGGGTGTTGGAGAAATTTCAATTTTTGACACACTAGTTGAGTGGGAGTTAACTGACTAGTTCTATTTTAGACTTTCTATTTTTACCATCACTATTATGCATGCATGCATTCCTAATGAAAGCTAACTCCTTGATTGCTTTTCTTAATTATGGAATGTTTTTCCCTATATATGAGTGTATTCCACTCATTCATTGTATCATATTGATCATGATCTATGTATCATTCATTAGCTCATTAGAGTAGTGTGAATATATTTTCTCATTCTTCCATATTGTATCTCTCTTCATTTTATTTATAATATTTGTTTGTGCATGATTTAGATAGATCTCCTGTGTATGTTTCCATGAAACACTCACAAAGATGGCCTATAAATAACATACCTTAGAAAGCATCATCAAAAGAATTTATCCTTCCTTGAATTTCAGCCTTCTTTACTTCACCTTACCTCTGAAATTCGCCTTAGATATCTGTTGGTTACCTCAATCACTTGTAGATATTCAATATTCTCAAGTGTGATTAAAATGAGAGACCATTTCCTCTTATTTGTACTTTTATGTAGCTTCCTCAAGGGGTTACCTTCTAACCATCTTATACCACTTTCCTAATTTAGGGCTAACCCACTTCTAACCACTTCTCTACTTAGTAATTTCTCCATTAACTTTATTATTTAAATGATTTATTTTTTATCCACTTTAACTTATAGTACACTCATCACTTCACTTTATTATTTAAATAATTTCTTCTTTGCAATCACTTTGACTACTTTGACCTTTTGGGGCTTCTAGATGAATCATGAGGGTTCTCCAACTCATGGCCATAACTCTCTAACCGTGAGGAGTTATGTGACGTTCCACATACCACTGGAAATGACATGACATTTACTATACATATGGAATATTATTATCTTCAAATAGTTTAAAACTCATACCATTATACATCAAACAAACTTGGGTCCATTACCCAAACCTTTGTGCTACCGGAATTTTCTACCAGACTTTCTTCAAGGGTTGGCTTCAATAACAACCACCCAAATAATCAACACCATTCAACCAAAATCAATTGCACAAGAAACTTTATTACTTACTGTATTCAACTGTCTGATCAATTCATGCGTCCAGCTTCTTGGAGCCTCGGCTTGATATCTTCCAATATTCTCCACTAGACTTTCTATCCATTCAGTCAAAATTGTCAGAAACTCACCAAAGATGATTTCATGAAGATATGTAAGAATGTACCTTTGCAACCATTGTTCATCTTTGAGCCATGGGTTCCTATTGTATTCTCTGAAAAAGTCTCATTCATTCCTTCTTAACCATTATGTGATCTCTTCCTTATTCGGCCTCCAAAACATTCCCCTCAGTTACAGATCTCGGTCCTGACAACAGAACCATTTTTTGGTGCTCAGTGGGAAAGCCAGGGGTTAATCATTAATAAAACAATAAAACCCTTATACATCGGCCCTTTCAGCATCACCTGTAAGCAAGTGAATTCTTACCCAAGGAATTTAGAGGGGCTGCAAAAACCAAGTTTCTGCAGTGGGGGGAAGTGAGGCCTTCAACATAACTATACTATGCACTATCCATTAATTTACTGTGTGCACAATTTCTATTATTTAACCTTTAATATTCATTCAACATACCATGTGTGCAACATTAATCCACTTAACATTCATTCATTCACCACTAACTTAAGTTCGCAAGACCATAATTGTTGGAGAAATTTCTATTTTCGACACATTATTTCAGTGGGAGTAACACTCGTTTAGTGGGAGTTAACTGACTAGTTCTATTTTAGACCTTCTAATCTTAGACCATCACTATTATGCATGCATTCCTAATTATAGGATGTCATTGCCTATATGAGTGAAGATCACTCACTCATTGATTAGATAATAATATACATTGATTCTCATTCTTCATTGTGTATCTCTCTTCCTTTTCTTGATAAGCTTTGTTTGTGTATGATTTAGCTTGATCTCTTGTATAGGTTTCCATGAAACATTAACATGGTATTAGAGCTATGTTGCTTGGAGAAAGCCAGGCAAGCCAAAGAATAAGGAAAATCAGACTTTTGGTGAGCTAAATCTGTGGTCGTACCTTTCAACACTGATCTCTCCAAAAATATTAAGTTTTTGAGGAAATGACTCACATGAGAAGTAAATTGACCCACTCTGCAAGTGGTTTTTCAACTGTTTGGTGAGATTCCTCACCGTTTTCTCAGAAAGTAAGATGCAATATAGCCTCCTGAAACTGATACGAATCTGTGGTCGTACCTTTGTACAGTGATTGCTCTCAAAATATTAATTTTTTGAGGAAACAGAGCTTCAGAGAAGTGAATCGACCCCTTTTGCAACTGGGTTTTCAATCATTTGGTGAGATTCTTCGTTGTTTGCTTAGAAATTAATTTGGAAGATCGTCTCCTGAAACTGATATGAATTTTCACTTAAAGTGCCCTTCCTGTCGTGATTTCTTAATTTTTCACTTGCAGATTGAAAGTAAATTTTTAGGGGTTCTTAGAAATAGTGGGAGAGATGGATAGGAAAAATATTATACAGTCAAACTTGGTGGTAATCCTCACACCATACAATTATTTTGATTGGAAGCCCAAGGCAGAATTCCAACTCAAAAGGAAAGGATCGTATAATTTGACGATGGCGACAGAAACAGAACCTACATCAATGATTGAGAAGATGAGATGGGTGAACCGTAAGGATGAGGCCACATGAATACTTCTTTATTTAATATCCACTGATATATGGTTTCATGTTGCCACATGCAAGACTCCAAATGAGATCTAGACCACATTGGAAGGACTCTTTGGAAAACAGGATGAGATGCGAGGTCATATGCTTGAGGTAGAGTTGAATAACTTAGACCCTAAAAGTTTTGATAATATACATGATTTCTTTACCAAATTTAAATATTTTATTTTGAGCTTGGGTGGATGTGGTATTGACAAGCCTACACAAGAGAAACAACTTATTCTAACAATCTTGGCCAAGCTAGGACCATAATATGTTGTATATGTCTCGAATTTCCATTCTGGTAAATGTCTTTTGGGCTCAAATTGGAAAATGCCTACGATGGCTTAGTTCATTGATTCTCTCACACAAGAGAAGAAAAAACTCATACAGATGGGCCTCATGAAATATCCCAAAGCACATGCACTCACCATGCATGATAGAAAAGGGTCATCCAATAAGAAATCGAAGTAGAAACGAAAGGATCTATTACATCCAGAGTCAAAAAAGGAGGGATATTCCAAACCCTTCAAGGATTCTTCAAGTTCCAAAGATTCTTCAAATTCCAAAGGGAAGAAGAAGAAGGGAAATTAGTGCACATATTACAATAAACCGAATCATGAAGAGTCCACATGCATGAAGAAGTAGATCGATCTTATGACACAGGTACTTCAGAAGAATAACCTTGGACACTTCATTCCTAAAGGAGCCAAGAAGAAGAAGTAATAAGACCATGCGCCTAAGAAAGGTAGTCATCATGCTCTGGTTGCAATTAATTCCTCATCTGATTCATGGATTATAGATTATGGCGCATCCCATCATATGGAAGTGAAAGAGGAAGTTTTCTCTTCTTTGAGTCCATGCTCAAGACCCCCTATTCTCATGGGGGATGATACTCTAGTAGCAGTAGCAGGAGAAGGGAGAGTGGAACTCCACAATGGCAGTTTTGAGAATGTTTTACATGTTCCAAATCTTTCTATGAATCTTCTCTCAGTTTATCATATCGATCAGAAAGGTAAAAAGGTTGAATTTACATCAGATTCAGTTTCAGTAATTGGCATGCATGACAATTACATCATTGCAATTGGTGAGGTGGATCACAAGTCAAGGTTGTATAAATTCACTAAGTTTTCTAACGATGACTTCTTTATTCTACTTACACATAAGGAGAGTACTTTGCATGCAACTCCAGTGCAACATGCATATACTCTTCTTCTTCCATCAATTTCAGACATTAGAGATGATTCCATACACTCAGATTCTGTACATGGAAATAAGTAGATAGTACAACTAGATAATAAGCCAACGTCGAAGCTTGAACAGATGCCCAAGAAGGAACATACCACACTTCAGACAGCAGGTATCCTTGCAGGGAATCCATTGGATTCAAGGAGGACTCGATATCAACATGAGGAGCCTTCTCATAACCTTCATCTTCAGAACCTACGATGCCCATGCATTGTTATATGGTTCAATATATTGATCCGCATACCTACAATAAGGATGTGGGAAACCCTTTATGGCAAGCAACCATGCAAAAGGAGTATGACTCACTCCTAAAGAATCAGACTTCGCATCTAGTTCGACTTCAACCAGAAAGGAATATTTTGAGGTGCAGATGGGTCCACATGATCAAGAGGTACAAGGTCCGACAAGTTTCCAAAGGAATTCATTAGATCCATAAATATTTCTACATCTTCATGAAGACTTTCAGTGAGCAAAATTTTCAGACTTTGCGGGATCATCTTGTAGTGAAAAACACATTTGCCTAGCAGTTGCCATTTTCTTCTTTTGATACATTATCTTTTGAGGGGGGGGTTTGTTCCCATGTGTTTTTCCCTCTTTCCTCACTTTTATTTAGTGTTCATTAGTTGCATTGTACATGAGTACCTAATATGGCCTAGTAGTCGGGACTCATTTTTTACTCCATAGTGATGTTCAGGGGGTGTTGGAGAAATTTCTATTTTCAGCACACTAGTTCAGTGGGAGTTAACTGACTAGTTCTATTTTATACTTTCTAATCTTATACCATCACTATTATGCATGCATTCCTAATTATAGGATGTCATTTCCTATATGAGTGAAAATCACTCACTCATTGATTAGATAATAATATACATTGATTCTCATTCTTCATTGTGTATCTCTCTTCCTTTTCTTGATAAGATTTGTTTGTGTATGATTTAGCTAGATCTCCTGTACAGGTTTCCATGAAACACTGACAATAGGAACATATAACAATGACATATTCCGAATACTTAATCATTTATTATCATTGCGTAGTAACAATAAACATCAAATGCATTAGAAACATAACACGCAAAAATAACACATCATGACACAAGGTTTTAACGTTTTTCACCCCAAATTGGGATACGTCCACAACGACTGACTTCTTATTTTATTTATTTCAATCTCCTTACAGCTACACGTTGCACTTACAATAAGATGTATCAGTTAACATTACCCAAACCTGTCTCAACCGTTCTACTGTAGTGTGAGCCTAACTCCCAAAAACTTTAGTCATACCTCAAAACTTCTTCCAAAACTAACTAACTTCTCACTTCTCGACTTAATCACTCACAAATTCACTCACTAACCACTTCTACCCAAAAACCCATTACAATTTATAGATTTACAATAGAGATAAGCATGTTACAATGAGGACAAAATGTCCCAAAATCCTAACTACTTTCCTCCTTTTGCGCACTGACTCCTAAACATGCTTCAACTACTTGGCGTGCACACTACTCCTTAGCCAAAATTTCATGTGATCCATTCCTGCGTGATTCCCAAGACTTATCCAAAATATCCTACTCCAACAATCATTCTATGAAAATGTTTCTCCTTGCGATTCCTCAATCTTATATCATTTGTGTGGTGTGCCATCCAATGTATTTGGAAACATGTGCAACCATAATAATTTTCCTTTGTAGCCTATTCTCTTCCATTGATTCTCACATCGGTGTATATGGGATACAAGACCAAATCCTAGCTTGAACTTGGGAATGTCAACCACTATAGAAATAATTTTACCCCTGAATCACTCCACGAAGTATGTGGTGATGACTATCCATGTTTGTATTCATGGAGAATGTGTCTCCCACCAATGGGTTTCTTGACCAGTGAACGATTGCACTAAGATCTATATCCTTCCATGATGTCCTATAATGTCCCCACTTTGGGACATCATCACAGTGCAGAGGGTTATGATGACCAGAGTAGCCAGATGGAGGTTATAGCGAGTACAGGTGTATTTGAGAGGTATTGTGGGGTCCAGCTTACATTGATGATCATATTCCATCATTATGAGCCATTCCGCACAGGTTGGCTTTTGTTTCGTTGCATTCCGACAATTTCCATGATTTTGACTATTTTGAGCCATAAGTCAATGGTATTTACTGAAGAGGTCATTTTGGGCACATTACTTGGAGGAACCTCTCAGTGTAATAGCTCATTGGAATCGAGAGGAGCAAGACTATAGGATGGGATGGCTAGAAGTGACTTTCAGTGGCCAGGGAAGCCAAAAGGAGAGATAAGGAGCTTCTCAAAGGTAAAAAGGTTAATTAATTAATTAAAGTGATTTAATTAATTAATTAAATATTAATAAAATGAAAGTCACTT
>JZKD02S1043408.1:648355-666088 GCA_000966675.3 Picea glauca | reverse complement strand
TATAGCATTGCTTTGGGTTATTGTTTAACTGCTTTGTAGTGTGAAAAGAGGCCATTTAGGGCATTCTTAGGTCTTTGACCAGCCCACCAGTCGGATCTAGTCCGGATTTGAAGGTAAAATTGGCTTGGGAGCTGAACCATAAGTGGGTGGGAGGCCAACCACTCTCATAAATGCGTCGTTTAGCAGGTGCGTGGCTTTTTGCGCTAATAGTTGCGCATCGTGCGCCTGTGCGTGATCTCTGCGTTCCTGTTCTGCGCATGCGCGCGTGCGCCCAATGTCTGCATAGAGGTCTTCAATTTTTCACTACTTTGTATAGTTTTTGACCTTTTTTTAATGATGTGGTATTAATTCAGGTCCATGAATGACTTCATCACTGTTTGACGATGCTGAGTTCTTGTAACCATGTGCTGACGAAATTTCAGTGATAACAGATGCCCCCTGATGGATGAGGTTAGGAGCATACGTATAGCCAAAATCCATCAATGTTTCTTCTACTGAGAATGTTTTTGTAAGAGAGAGAAATAGTGGGGTTGTCCAGAGTGATCAGTTGGAGGGAAAAAGGAACCGGTAGGACCCGACCTTCTATGAGGTGTGTAAAATATAAAACTGTGTACAAACGAGGCGGGCATGCCCCATGCTCGTGTCATATAACTCTGAAAAACATGACAGAAGTGTTGGTGTAGACAACTGCAGTGCCCTCAGGGGTGGTTGTGATAAAGGCAGAAGACAATTCTGGAAATGAACATACTCTGAATAGTAGGCAGTGATCGCGGTAATAAGTAGCAGCGATTATGTGGGCATTGATAGCCCAGCCAAGTTCAGAGGTCTTTGGCAAATGAGAGAAATAAATTCAATAGTTGCAAAGTAAGACCCACCGTAACATGAGAAAGTGTTGGCGTTGAATTTTAAGGGGGTCAACGACACCAGGGAGAAATAGTGTTTCCCCCTGTGCCATCTGAGATATCTCATTGAGTGGATAATGAAAATCAAGATACTGTCACCCGTCTGGAAACTGAGCTGTTGTCAACAAAAAGGGGGACGCGACTCCCAGAAGAAAATGGCTCCATGAAATCTAATGAGGTGAGGAAGTGGCAGAGGTACATGGATGAAGTCAAGATGTGGGAAGACTCAAGACTGCCCTTGGTTGGAGTATGTGTGAGAGAAAAGGTGGTTGGAACCGTTCAACGAGGTTGAGTGTCAGGGGGACGACAAGACCAGGGATAAGTTGTGCCAGAGGTGGGACAAGGTGAACAAATTTAGAGGGCAGAGGTAAGTGACCTGTGGGGTACTCTGAAGATATGGACGATGCCGATGAGGGTGGATGAAAAGTAGTGCCCCAACCAAGGGTGACATGGGTTGCGGTTGGCCAAAAAAGGAAAGTAGGTCACCCAAAGGTGACGACAAAAAGGGAATGTAATGACTAGGAAATAAAGGCATTTGTACAATAAATAATGAATAATTTTGGGGAGAAATGTACAAATACAGAAACTGGTGCCCCAGTGTGATATGGGTGGCCCATGCAGGGCATATTTTTCTTGGAAAGCTGATGAAGGGTGGGGGCCCCATTGGTGAGTTTCTATATGAGGTAGGTGAAATGAAGGGAGATTTGCAGATGGGCAAACTGATTGTGGATGAATTGTAGGGTTCATGATACTGCGGAGGTGTAGTAAAAAAATAGAATCGTGAAGAGAGAATCTAAGAGTCCATGTGGGAAAGCTAGCAAAATGAGGAGAAAGAGTATGTGGTTGATTCGCGACATGATGACAGACTATCAGGACTCCCATCCCTAAAGGGTTTTGAAAAAAAACATGAATGTCAGAAGTGCCACAAGGTGCTATGAATGGGACAACTCATGTGGAGAATAATGCTACCGGGTGATAGTACCGAAGATGCAAATGGAGGTGTAGGTAGTGCAGAGTCGAGAAAGGGGATCCTAGAGGCAAATATCAGCGGGTGTGATTGGAAATGTAAGTGCGATACAGAGGGAAAGAATACATGCCAGTGATGAGTATATACCTGAAGGGGTTGTGTCAAAGTATGACGACCAAGTACCTGCACACATGAAAACCAAATACCCAAAGTGAACAATATCTGAAGAGAATCGAAGATATGAGCATATATTTGATACGTGTAAATATGTGCATGCATACCTGACCAGGGTATGAAAAAAGGTTCCCCAGGGGCTCAGGATGAAAAGAGACCCAGGGACTGTTGTGATGTAGATGATGGGATGTTGATCCTGTGGCTAAAGACAGATTGAAAAAAGGACACCGTGGGCTCCTAGAATGGTGAGTGGAAGTTTGGAAAAAAGGCCTATATATAGCTTTAGGGCCTAGATTGCCACCTCATTTGTACCTGCTGTGATAGTGACTGGACGAGAAATTTTTAGAGGAGATTTGGAGATTCGGGGAGGATGAGGCATCCGATTGGCGATTAGCGAGCTTCAGGCTAGTGGTTTGATCATCCTGCATAGAAATAGGATTTCATTTTTTGGGCAGGGGTTGTACGGAGGGTCGTACAAAGGGATTTTGGGGATGTGGTCCCCACGTGCACGGACGATTCGGAAGTAGGCGTGCACACGTGTGCATCTGCCCACCGGATAGACGTTCATGGGGCACGGGTGAAGGAATTAAAGGCGCGCACTATGTGCATGCATGTCGGCTGCACAGCTGCGCATTTCTGCGCGGCTGTGGCGTGGACAGGCACGCACCAGTGCGTGCCTGTGTAGGTAACATGCGCGCCTGAGAGCGCGCCTGTGTAGGTAATAGGCACGCTTGAGAGTGCGCATGTGCTGCTAACAGGTGCGCATTTGTGCGCGCCTGTGGGTTGAAATAGATGCTCCTTAGAGGCAAAGCTGACGGGTGTAAATTGATCTTTGTGATGTTGTTGATGGTCTCGTGGGCTGATATAAGACTCTTTGTTGTGGCTGTAGGTGGACAGTTTGCACGATGCCAGTGGGTTGGCGAGAGAGAGATTGGTCCCAGCTACGAGACGTTGTGGCGATTGAGGACCCAGGTGTGTGAGCAACTTTGGCAGCCTGTGGGATGCTAAAGTTCTTTGAGTGCCCGTTGATACGGGCACAGGAGTATCTCCTGTAGTTCCTGATTCAGATGTGGAGTCCTAAGGTCCACTGCTTCCTAGTACGAGGAAAGAAGATCCCCTTCACTGTGGAGGGGGATGTGTACTTCTTGATTGGGCTCCCATTTCAGGGTGTGCCCCTACCGACGGAGCTGGTGTTACAGAGGGACCTGACCCTGACAACCATTGGCCGAAGATACTGTTGAGGTCTGAACTTTATGTCTGGGACGGTTGTGAGTGTGGGGTCTATAGATTCCCTGGTGCATCTCTGTATAGCAACGATTATTGTGAGAGTATATGGGTCACTGGCGACCCAGCGGATTAGTGGGGGCCAGTTGTTGGTGCTAGGGAGATGATGTAGGAGTATCTCCCACGTCAAGCAAGCCAGCGTGGAAGGAAAAAGACAGCTGGACACACGCCAACACAAATTTTGAAATTCCCTTAGATTGTTGCACCATCTTAAATGAAGTCATTTAAGAAGAGATGCACTTGTATGATGTAATCGGGACCTTGATCCATACGCTCTCATGCTTAGTAGGTAGGAGGCATTTAAGATAGTTAATGCAGGTAGATAGAATTTAATTCTAGATTAGACAGTTTGAAATCGAAAGAGGGAAACAGGATATAGACACCCTCATTGTGTATTGTATCATTAGATTGAATTAGAATTATTGAAGCAGGAGAAGAGAAAGAGCATGCAGAGAGCTATGTAAGAACACCTGTGTACTGATATTTGGATTAATAGAAGAAGATTGATTCAAATTCATGTTTTATGTTGTTCTCTATGTATTGATGTTATGCTCATGAATGTTTGCTTCCTGTTATACATTTTCTTTGATATGATGTGTATATGATTTCATGTTCTAAGTGAAGTCTGAAAGGAAGAGGGGATGAGTTTCAATTGTTTCTCTATCTGAGCAAGAATTCCTGCAAGGAGTGCAGTCGAAGTGTCCGCAAGGAGTGCGTTGACAGAGGGTTCAGATAGGTATCATTTGTTCTCATCTCTGCAGAAGTGCAGTTGGGTACAGGAGTCGTGCAAGGAGTGCGCAGGGGAAGCAAAGTCTTAGGGTTGCGAACCTGAGTAAGGTGTGAGAGATTGCTGCTCGAGGAGTGTGTAGATTCAAAGGTATTCAGCACTTGGAAGTGTCTGAGATTTACCGCAAGGAGTGTGTGCAAGAATATTCTCTAAGACTCAGGGTCATGAGAAAGCTCAGGAGGGATAAATCCTTTGAAGCTATTGAAGGTAGCATAAGGAGTTGGAGCATATCGAGTGACTCAAGACGACATAGTTTTGTTTCACAGGTGATTAAGTCCGGGAAGGAGTCCTTGGTTCAATTCGTGAAAGTATCGAGGAGGAAAAGACAGATGGTCAAGATCTTGTGGAGAGGGTTTGCGGAATCCCACCAGCCGTCCGATCTGGTAAATAAGCGAGGGGGTTACGGCTGCATCCAGAGTTCAAGCTCTAGGGATCGTGGGCCATTGGATCATCAAACAGTTACCCATCAACCGTTCATTTGACAGGAGTTGCATAGGGTTTAAATCCTCGTGAACATAGTGGAAACCCTGAGAAGCATCGGGATATTGAGGCGTCGAGGTTTGGGAAATCGGGAATCTCGTGGACCAGAGATCGGGAAAATACATCATGGAAATCCCGACAAGATATGAACCATCCATCATTTGGAATGCGTGTCGGAAGACCTGACGAAGGCACGGTTCGACGTTTCAGAGGTCCTCAGGACAGGATACTCTTGCAATTTGGAATCACGAAACGCGATATCCTGACAGGCCAAAGGAACAGTGTGGGGCCACAGGCATTGGTAGGTGGACATGTGGCACATCCCTTCAGACATTTGGGGAAGGAGAAGGTCCAAAATATAGGCATTAATGATTCACGATCTTGCGAACTCCGAAATTCCGATGGAATAAAGGGACCGTTGAAAAGTCAACTCGCGAGAGCATCGGAGTTTTTGCGTATCGGGACTCGAGAGTCGGAGAACTGAGTTGCTAGACACCGTGAGTGCTGAAACCATGATAAGAAAAGTTCTGACAGGGTAAAGGAAAAGGTCAGCGTTCACTTGAATCAGGATTCAGGTATCCGAGAGTCCAACGCTCAACCTTTGACATCACGAAGTCGCGAAGTCCGATCTTCCGAGTGTGAGAAGAAGATCCAGTGAAGGTTTAATTTGGGTGAATATTTCCATATAGGGAAATTTAAGGACATTAGAGTTCTTCGGGCCGCGAAGGAAGAGAATATCCTGTGAGCGGACGTGTTTGCTAGCGTACCTTCGTCAGTTTGGTATCGGAGCTTCAGAAAGGTTCTTTGCTTTCTGTAGCAGAGAAAGAGATTCACCATGCCGCCCAGGAGAAGGGACATGCAATCACCTGATCCAGAGGATAGGGAAATGCCAAGAAGAAGAGGTAGACAACTGACTGATACATCCATGGAAAGAGATATGCGTGATCTACGAGCTAGACTTGAAGACATGGAGATAGCTCAAAGATGCACAGCCAGTGCAGGGGATCTCAGTGATTCCGAAAGCGAAGATGAGGTTGAACGTGAAGAAGAAGTTGCAACCGAAGATGCAGCAAACGAACGTTTGATAAGAGCTATTTCCAGGATGGGTGCAAGAGAAAAAATGGACATTCCATTTTATGAGGGAAACTTGGATGCAGAGGATCTTCTAGACTGGATTAGAGCTCTAGACACATACTTCGACTATGAAGATGTCAAGGAAGACAAGAAGGTCAATCATGTTGTCACGAGATTGAAAGGACACACAACATTGTGGTGGGATGAACTACAAGTTGACAAATGTTGCAAGGGTAAGCAAAAGATCAAGAGCTGGGATCGAATGATCACGAAGATGAAGGCGAAATTCATCCCGAGGGATTATCAAATTTCTCTATTCAGGAGAATGCAGAACCTGAGACAGAAGCTGATGACAGTGAAAGAATACACTGAGGAATTCTACAGACTGAACATCAAGGAAGGTCATCGAGAGAGCGATGATGAGAAAGTTGCCAGATACATGAATGGCCTGAGATATGATATCTAGGATGAGATGAGCATGGTAACCATCCAAATGGTGGAATATGCTTATCAAATGGCTTTGAAAGATGAGGAGAAGCTGAGCCGGAAGCAGAGTTAGAGGGGTTGAGGCAGAAGTCATCCCAGAGGAAAATCAGTTGCCCAGAACAGAAATCAGAAGCCCAAGGAAGACTGGAAGAAACCTCAGACTCGAACAGAGAGAGGTGGAAGTTCACAGGGAGGACCATATGTTGAACAGAGAGGACAATATAATGAGCAGAGAGGAGATTATGTTGATAACAACACTTTTCCTTGTACTAGAGGTAGAGGAAGAGGAAGAGGTGGAGTAATTACATGCTTCACATGTGGAAAGAATGGGCACAAGTCTTACGAGTGTCTAGAGAAAAAGAAGGACATTGGAGAAGCTCACATCACTGAAGCATAGAGGCAGGATGTTGAAGCAGAAGACGCTGAAGGTGGAAGATCGTTGATGATGCGAAAAGTCCTTTTGACACTTGAGAAGGAGGTGGAGAGTTCAGTCCAAAGGACCAGACTTTTCAGTACTGCTTGGAAGACCAAGGACAAGGTATGCAAGGTCATTGTAGACAGTGGTAGCATGGATAATCTCGTATCCACAGAGATGGTAGAGAAGCTGGAGCTAGAGACGACTGATCATCCAAGTCCATATAAAGTTTCATGGCTACAAAAGGGACATCAGGTAAATGTCACTAAACAATGCTTAGTTGAATTTAAAATAGGAGGATATAATGATAAGATTCTATGTGATGTCATTCCCATGGATGTTTGTCATCTATTACTGGGTAGACCATGGCAATATGATAGGAATATGATTCATGATGGGAGAATGAACACATATACCCTAGAGAAGAATGGGAGGACACACATGTTGCTTCCGATAAACTATAAAGAAGTGAAGCCATAAGTAAGAAACATTGTACTTCTCATGAGTGGGAAGGAACTCCTTAATGAAGTTAAGAAGAAGGAAGATCCATAGTTCATTGTGGTCAGAAAGCCTAGAATTATGTTGACTAGCACAAGAGTGGATGATTTACCAAAGGAGGTTTAGGAACTACTGAAAGAGTTTGCTGACATCATAGTGGATGAACTACCCTGTTCGTTTCCACTGATCAGAAGTGTGAGCCATCATATTGATATCATACCAGGAGCTAGTTTTCCAATCAAAGCCGCGTACAGATTAATGCCGCAAGAGAATGAAGAGGTCAAAAGACAAGTCCAGGAGTTATTGGACAAAGGTTTAGTCAGGGAAAGCTTGAGTCCATGTGTTGTTCCGACAGTACTCAGTCCGAAGAAAGACGGAGGCTGGAGGATGTGTACTGACTCGAGGGCGATCAACAAGATAACCATCAGGTACATATTTCCATTGCCAAGGATGGATGATCTGATGGATTGCTTAAGTGGAGAAAAATATTTTTCAAAGATTGATTTGAAAAGAAGTTATCACCAAATCCACATGAGAGAAGGTGACAAATGGAAGACATCATTCAAAACAAATGAAGGGTTGTATGAATGGCTTGTTATGCCATTTGGCTTAACAAATGCACTGAGTACCTTCATGAGGTTGATGAATGAAGTCCTGAGGGAGTTCATCAGGAAATTTTCCATTGTGTATTTAGATGACATACTGGTTTACAGTAAGACAGTGGCAGAGCATCTGAAGCATTTGGCTACAGTGATGCAGAGGTTACAGCAGGAGAAGCTGTTGATAAATATGAAGAAGTCCTCATTCATGAAGACAGAGCTCATTTACTTGGGGTTTGTTATTTCAGTGAATGAGTTGAGGATGGATCCGGATAAGGTGGAGGTAATGAAGAATTGGCCATCACCGAAGAATGTCTTTGAGGTGAGAAGTTTTCACAGATTGGATAGTTTCTACCAGAAATTCATCAGGAATTTCAGTGGAATTAGCGCAACAATGATGGATACAGTGAAGAAAAGACATAAATCTTTTCACTGGACCAAAGAGGCTGAGAAGAGTTTTAATATGTTGAAGAGGAAGATCACGGAACAACCAGTTCTGGTATTGCCGGATTTCCAGAAAACATTTCAGGTGAAATGCGATGCAAGCGGATTTGCAATTGGGGCAGTCTTGAGTCAAGAAGACAGGCTGATAGCGTATTTCAGTGAGAAGATAAATGAGGAAAAAGTGAAATACTCCACTTATGATAAAGAGTTTTATGCTATCATACAGGCACTAAAGAAATGGAGGAATTACTTGATCCCGAAAGAGTTTGTATTGTACAGTGATAATCATGCACTGTAGTTTGTGACTCAACAGGAGAAGTTGAATCAGAAACACGTCAAATGGGTTGAGTACATGTAGAATTTCACTTTTTTGACTAAACATATTTATGGTACTGCTAACAAAGTGGCTGATGCTTTGAGCAGGAAGTGTTTGCTGTTGCAGGAGTTCTGAGTCAAAACGTTGGGTTTTGATGATCTCAGGAACATGTACGCTAATGATTCATATTTTCAAGAGGAATATGAAGAAACTGAGAATCCAGTTCTCAGAGATAGAATCCAGTGGGTCAAATACATGATCCAAGAAGGATTGTTGTTCAGGAGCAATCAACTGTGTATTTTGAAATGGTCCATGAGGGAGAATCTGCTAAAGGAAAAACACAGTGGTGGATTAGCAGGGCACTTTGGTCACGACAAGACATTTGCGAAGTTGAACGAGTCATATTTTTGGCTAAGAATGCGAGCAGATGTCAAGAGATTTGTGGATAGGTGCAGAGTTTGCCAACATTCGAAGGGAAGAAAGAAGAATGCGGGGTTTTATCAACCATTTCCCATACCAGAAAGGTCGTAGGATGCGATTAGCATGGATTTTGTATTGGGGTTTCCAAGGACACAAAGAGGTTGTGATTCAATCTTTATGGTGGTGGACAGATTTTTCAAAATGGCACACTTCATTCCATGTCAGAAGACCAGTGATGCAACTCACATTGCGAATCTATTTTTCAAAGAGGTCATTTGACTTCATGGATTGCCGAGAAGTATGGTTTCTGATCGAGATACGAAATTCACAGGGCATTTTTGGAGGACCTTATGGAAGAAGCTGGGGACTAACTTGTCATTTATTTCAGCTTATCATCCTCAGACGGATGGACAAATAGAGGTAGTAAACAGAAGTCTGGGAGATTTGTTGAGAATCCTGGTGACGGAACACCACAACCAGTGGGACAATGTACTACCACAAGAAGATTTTCCTTATAATGACTCAGTGAATAGGAGCACAGGGCAGAGTCCATTTTATATTGTTTATGGCATGCAGCCGAGGGGAATCTCTGAATTGAGGGATTCATAACAGCATGCAACTAGGAGCGCTACTGCAGAAGACTTTGCAAAAGCGATGAAAGAAATTCATAGCCAGGTGAAGGAACGATTGCGAAATTCAAGCCAGGAATATAAACGCAGGGCAGACCAACATAGAAGACAACTTCAATTTGAGGTTGGTGACTTATTTCTGGCACATTTAAGGAAAGAAAGGTTCCCGAGAGGAACTTACAACAAGATGAAGATGAAGAAAATCAGGCCATGCAGGGTCTTGAAGAAATTTGGGGCAAATTCTTATGAGATTGAATGACCCGATGGGATCGGAATTTCTCTGATATTCAATATCTCAGATTTGTACCCATATAGAGCTGGAGAAGCAGATACTGGAGATAAGAAACCAGTGATCCAGTGGACAAAGTAGATGCCAGTTGCAGAGAAGCCGCAGATGGAGTGCATACTAGACAAAAGAATTAGCAAAAAGACCAGGAGGAAAGAATACTTTGAGTATCTGGTCAAGTGGAAGAATCATCCAGTTGAAGATGCCATCTAGGAGACTGAAGTAGAGGTACAAAAGCATGGACATACCATGCAGGAGCTCATGGATAGGATCCCATGAAATTTTTCAAGTGAGGGAGTGTGATGTAGGAGCATCTCCCACGTCAAGCGAGCCAGTGCGGAAGGCAAAAGACAGTTGGACACACGCCAGCACAAATTTTGAAATTCCCTTAGATTGTTGTGCCATATTAAATGAAGTCATTTAAGAAGAGACACACTTGTATGATGTAATCTGGACCTTGAGCCATACGCTCTCATCCTTAGTAGGTAGGAGGCATTTAAGATAGTTAATGCAGGTAGATAGAATTTAATTCTACATTAGACAGTTTGAAAGCGCAAGAGGGAAACAGGATATAGACACCCTCATTATGTATTGTATCATTAGATTGAATTAGAATTATTGAAGCAAGAGAAGAGCAAGAGCATGCAGAGAGCTGTGTAAGAACACCCGTGTACTGATATTTGGATTTATAGAAGAAGATTGATTCAAATTCATGTTTTGTGTTGTTCTCTGTGTATTGATGTTATGCTCATGAATGTTTGCTTCCTGTTATACATTTGCTTTGATATGTTGTGTATATGATTTCATGTTCTAAGTGAAGTCTGAAAGGAAGAGGGGATGAGTTTCAATTGTTTCTCTATCTGAGCAAGAATTCCTACAAGGAGTGCAGTCGAAGTGTCCGCAAGGAGTGCGTTGACAGAGGGTTCAGATAGGTAGCATTTGTTCTTATCTCTGCAGAAGTGCAGTTGGGTACAGGAGCCGTGCAAGGAGTGCACAGGAAAAGCAAAGTCTCAGGGTTGTGAACCTGAGTAAGGTGTGAGAGACTATTGTTGTAGGAATGCGCAGAGTCGAAGGTATTTATCACTTGGAAGTGTCTGCGAGTTGCCGCATGGAGTGCGCGCAAGAATCTTATCTAAGACTTATGGTCGTGAGAAATCTCAGGAGGGATAAATCCTTTGAAGATATTGAAGGTAGCATAAGGATTTGGAGCATATCGAGTGACTCAAGACGATGGAGTTTTGTGTCACAGGTGATTAAGTCCAGGAAGGAGTCCTTGGTTCAATTCGTGAAAGTATCAAGGAGGAAAAGAGAAATGGTCAGGATCTTATGGAGAGGGTTTGCAGAATCCTGCCAGCCGTCCGATCTGGTAAAGAAGCGAGGGGGTTATGGTTGCATCCAAAGTTCAATATCTAGGGATCGTGGGCCCTTGGATCATCAAACAGTTACTCGTCAACCGTCCATTTGACAGGAGTTGCGCAGGGTTTAAATCCTCGTGAACAGAGTTGAAACCCCGAGAAGCATCAGGATATTGAGGCATAGGGGTTCGGGAAATCGGGAATCTCGTGGACCAGAGATCGGGCAAATCCATCGTGGAAATATTGACAAGATCTGAACCATCGATCATTTGGGACACATGTTGGAAGACCTGACGAAGGTGGGGTTCATCTTTTCAGAGGTCCTGAGAATAGGATACTCTTGCAATTTGGAATCGCGAAACACGATATCTCGACAGGCCAAAGAAATAGCGTGGGGCCACAGACATTGATAGGTGAACATGTGGCACATCCCTTCGGACATTCAAGGAAGGAGAAGGTCCGAAATATAGGCATTAAGGATTCACGATCTTGCGAACTCTGAAATGTCGATGGAGTAAAGGGACCGTTGAAAAGTCAACTCGCAAGAGCATCGGAGTTTTTGTGTATCGGGACTCGGGAGTCGGAGAACCGAGTTGCTTGACACTGCGAGTGTCGAAACCGCGATAAGAAAAGTTTCGACAGGGTAAAGGAAAAGGTCAGCGTTCACTTGAATCGGGATTCAGGGATCCGAGAGTCCAGCGCTTGACCTTTGACATCATGAAGTCGCAAAGTCTAATCTTCCAAGTGTGAGAGGAAGATCCAGTGAAGGTTTACTGTGGGTGCATATTTCCAGATAGGGAAATAGAAGGACATTAGAGTTCTTCGGGCCACGAAGGAAGAGAAGATCCTGTGAGCGGACGTGTTTGCAAGCGTGCCTACATTAGGAGAGTACTGGCTGGTGAGAAGTTCACCTGGGGACTAACTCTGCATGCGAGGATGGTGGCACAGCTGGACCACTGTCGGTCCACTGATACGAGGGAGTTTTCCTTCGGGTCCATCCTGGTGGCCTGGTTCCTGGAGAGGGTGTCTATGTTGTGTCTGAGGATTCTATTGGGTGTGCCTGGGGCGCATGAGCCGCGATTGAGGCAGTGGTCGACCGTGTTGCTGCGGCATGGTGGTGGTGAGGGTGGCTATTTTTTTACTGTGGAGGTGGCGCAGGTATGGAGGCAGATGCCACAAGTGATACTTCGGTACCCCTATGCTGGGGTTGACTTCCGGGATGATCTGGATGTGGTGCTACCTCTAGGGGAGGTTTTTGACCATCGAGGTATGTTGATTTGATGATGTTGATATGTATGTTTTTTGTTTTTTGAGATAGCATGTCTTATGTATATGATAGAGATGCTGATACTATCTGGTGTTTGTTTGCATGTGCAGATATGGTACCTTGTGGGCGCGAGGTGGAGTTGCAGAGAGCACCGGAGAGACCACCACGGGGAGAGAGACGTCGGCGTGATGATGCTATGGTGCGACCAGCTGAGCCTGAGAGGGCAGCGAGGAGGCATCGGTTTGATGACCCTGGTGATGGGCCATCACATGCTCCTCCAGCGACAACTGGAGCTGATTTTGAGGACATACGCCGTCGTCTAGAGATGGTATTATAGGATGTGCCTGAGGGTATATGGTCATGTATCCAGGATGAGACGTTCCTGGAGTAGTGTGTGGGGGTTCCGCCGCCATGGCGGGCCATAGTATGATGGACAACAGTGGTTGTTGCGCTGACGACCAGTCGACTGCCACTGGGGAAGGAGGGGCCGACAGAGGGGGGACCACCACATCCTGGGGTAGGAGGTGGTGGGTCGCTACCGCATAAGGGAGGAGCAGGCGGTGGTGCGCTAGAGGCACCATGAGTGGTGCTCTGATGTATTTGATGTATATATATATTTTTGTATATAGGCTGGTGAGCCCATTTTGTATCGAGGTGCTGCATTGGCCTGCGGATACTTGTATATATATTTTTTTTATTTAAATATTCAAATGGCACTAGGGACCTTTATATATACATGAGTATACTTTTTGAGATCTACGTGGTGTTTACATGTTGTTGGTTAATGTTTTGATGACATCGATTCTATATATATGTTGTGACAGGGTTGTGTTATATGTTTATGTATGTGTAGAGGTAGCTTGATGTGATATATGCCAGTCTAACACAATATTAGCTAGGTTATCTGTAATTTGATTCAATTGTCTTGGAATATGTGTAAATGTAATGGAATCAAAATGTCGAGATAGAAGCCTAACCTGCAGGTATTTGTGAAAGAGGAAAGGATCATGGATGCGATACACATTGTTGAGCTAGAGAACGACTAGTTGAGAGTCGAGGAAGACGCTAAGGTGACGAATACGATGATGTTGGGTGTCGGCCAGGAGGCCAATGACAGCGGTGTATTCAGCTTGGTTGTTGGTCGCTGAACCCAAACATATGCCGCTCGAATGGAGAATTTCATGTGAGGGGGTGTAGAGGGCCCAAGCGACCGAAGCGAGATTTTTTGTCCAACGGATGGTGTCGTTGATGTAACCGAAGTGGTAGGCTGGTGGAGGAGGCATCTATCAAGAGCACAAATGATAGTTTAGATGTGAAGGATGGAAAACAAAGATTAAAAACACTAAAAAAGAAAATAAAAAATAGAGGTGCTTGCAAGCTCAGTTGGGTCTGCTGAGCAGGACAGTTGGAGAGAAAAGAGTTAGGGAAAGAAAATAAAACTACAATTAAGAATTAAACTAAGAGATGCAATAAAAACTAAATTCATGAGCATAGGGACATAGAAACAAAAAGAACCAAAAGACCCATGTCACCAATGTTTGAGGATGATCTATTAGTGAAAACAAAGCACCAATAAGAAAGGGGACTATGAGTCCCTTCTTCCTCCAAGGGAAGGCTCTTGGACCCTCACTAGCTAGCTCTTCTTACAACAAAGAAAAATGGAAAATGGTGATGAAAGAACTCTTTACAAATTCACTCAATGGTGAGGTGGATTGTCCAATGCTATGGTGCCAATATTCTCTTGACAAGGATGGAGTCCTCAGGGAAATAGAGGCAGCATAACATTACTTTGAATTCCTTGAGAAAATGAGGTGCATTCATGGATTTTTATAGCATTTCTTTGGGTTACTGTTTAACTGCTTTGTAGTGTGAAAAGAGGCCATTTAGGGCATTCTTAGGTCTTTGACCAGCTCACCACTCGTATCCAGTTCAGATTTGAGGGTCAAATCGGATTGGGAGATAAACCATAAGTGGGTGGGAGGCCGACCACTCTCATAAATGTGTCGTTTAGCAGGTGCATGACTTTTTGCGCTAACAGTCGCGCATCGTGCACCTGTGCGCGATCTTTGCGTTCCTGTTCCGCGCATGCGCGCGTGCGCCCAATGTTTGCATAGAGCTCTTCAATTTCTCACTACTTTGTATAGTTTTTGAACTTTTTTGAATGCTGTGGTATTAATTCAGGTCCATGAATGACTTGATTACTGTTTGACGATGTTGAGTTCTTGTAACCATGTGCTGACGAAATTTCAGTGATAACAGATGCCCCCTGATGGATGAGGTTAGGAGCATACATATAGCCGAAATCCATCAATGTTTCTTCTACTGAGAATGTTATTTTATTTTTTCTTCTACCTCTATTATTTTATTTTCTTGGATCATTTTTTAGCTGCCTCGTTGTTCTATAAGGAAGATCGACGATCTTCGTCCAGAGACTCCAAGTTCAGCAAGCACTGCTCCATTGGAGCAGTGTCAGGTAATAGCTCAATTGCAGTGCGTAAGGTGGGAATTTCTCACTTGATGGGAAGAGTGGCCTCAACCCCATGGAGTAAATGAAATGGTGTAAAACTAGTAGTTGTTTTCACAGCCGTTCGGTAAGCCCATAGCGCAGAAAATAACATATGATGCCAATTGGTTTTATGTTTATTAACCGTGCGTTGTAACATGGTCTTGAGGACTTTGTTAACTGCCTCGATCTGTCCGTTAGACTGAGGGTAATATGGTGAGGCAAACTCATAAGAGAATCCTAAGCGAGATAAGATTTCAATGAAGATCTCATTCTCGAAGTGTTTACCATGATCAGAAACGAGTTGGAGGGGTACTCCAAATCGGGATATGACGTGGTTAAAGAAAAAACGCACTGCAATGTCAGTAGGGGTATGAGCTGGAGAGTTGGGGGGTGAATCCTCAGATAAGTCATCTAAGAACCATGGAGGCATTGGGAGGGCCTCGGGTTCAGGAGCAATGACATGAAGATCCTCTAGTGACGAGGTAATGTTAATTATCGCCTCTGTGGGTCGGTGAAGCAGAGTCAATTGGCGTTCCCTGTATTCAAGGATCATAGGACACTGGTATGTGAAATGAGCTAATGAATCACAGAGAGAGAAAGGGAATCTCATACGTTCATTGACTGAAGTGGTGACATAGCGAATGTCAGTGATATTTGTTGATGAGGACGTAGCAGGACTGGGATTGCTCTGGAAGTTCTGGCGTACTGCAGCTAATGTCTGCCTAAAGCATGGTAGAGCCGGGCAATGGTGGGTATAATTGCCATACTCTGAACATATAGCACAAGCGTATTTGGTCCTCAACCCTTTACTACTGGAAGGGGGGGTGGTAGTGGTGGGACTAGCAGTAGTGGTGGGTGTGTGATTGAGTGGGATTAAATTCCATAATTCTGGTAGCAACAGACAGTTGTTGGTTTGGTGGCCCTCTTTCTCACATAATGCGCAAGGTGGTTGGATGCGTGGAGGAAGTGGAGTTGCGGGCTCCTTCTTATTTCTCCTGCCCCCAGCTGTGGCAGGAGGGTTAGTGAGTGGGGGTGTGGTTGGAGTAAGAATGGGAATCATCATGGGGATTCCTTCTTTTTGGGGTGGAAGGGATGGTCAGGGGACCATCTCTGGTGGGTGAAAATACCAAACTGGGATTGCTAACACCATATTGGGTAGTGTGAGCGTTGCGGCTACCTGGAAAGATTCGATACCTGGTGGAGGGTAAAAGAAGGGAATTTGAGTGATGGGTTGGAGAACTGTCTCCCATACTGGACTATGTCCTTGGGGAGAGGTGGAATCGTGGATGGTTGGGGTCGATGAGTGTGCAGGAGGTTTTGGAGGAGGGGTTTCTATGATGAGTGGGACGTCAAATATGACAGAAACCTCTGTAGGAGGAAGGGTATCCTCTGTGTGAGCTCCGTTAGATGATATGACGCATACTTGATTAGCAGGATGGAGGAGTGGTGGTGCTCCATGGTATGTCCCTAACAAGGATGGATCTTTAAAAATCCCAGGACCCATCTCGACGAGTGGATATGTGTCATGGATTGTGTGGATGAGAGGAAGAATGTTATCGATGTTGGAATATGGATTAGGCTCATAATGTGAGATTTGGTCAATAGTAACGATCTTCCCATTGTGAGGGAACATCATTGTCCGAAAGATGGAAGAGGCCACTGCCTTCATAGTGTACATGTAGCTACGACCGAATAGGATATTATAATCGAGAGGGGCGTCGATAACTTCGATATCGATGAGGATAGTCTTGCCCCCTAGTTCGACGGGGAAATTTTGGAAGAGCCCTTCAGAAGAGGATGGTAGTTCGTCATAAGCTCGTAGGGTGATGGCAGAGGGAATGAGTTCCAGGGAACCAACTTTCTACCAGACTGTTTTGGACATAATGCATGTAGATGCACCTTCATCGATGATACACCGATGAACTATGATGTTCCGTATTTTTACTGGTATTTGAAAAGCGATCAAGGCAGGAAGGCGAGTTTCTCTGTTGTCAAGATCAAAGGTGATGAGTCAGGTATCTGCGGGGTCGACTACCCCCAAGGTGGAAAGTAATGATTTCTGCTGAGTAGGACAAGTCTAGAGGACCTCCAATACTGACATGGCAGCTAGGGATTGCGCTAAGTCGTCTACCAAACTATAGTTATGAGCTTCCCTAGCCTGTGGGTTGTGGACATTCCTGTGTAGTGGGATACGAGGGATGCGAAGCGGTGGTTCGGCGGAAGGGAGAGGGATCACCAATGGGGGTCTCGTTGGTGTAGGGTTTGTCTTTGGAGGGATGGGAGGAGACTCAGTGGGTGCATGATACTGACGATTACGTGTTTGTAGAAGGATTTCTTCCTCGCTAGTGAGGAGAATTGTGCAATCTGCTAGATTGTTGGGGTTGAGGTATTGCCCCACCTGAGGTGGGGGATGCAGCACAACAGGAGGGGGTTGTTGCACATATTGTTGTGGTTCCTGCTGAGGGGTAGGCGGTGCTGGAGAAGGGGGAAGACTACCAGAGTCTTTTAACCATTTGAAATTAGCGATTTGGGGGCAATGATGGGTGTAATGGCCGTACTCACCACAAAGGGAGAAAGGGAAGATGGTTTTAACATTATTGTTATTTCACCCTTGGTGTTTATTATTATTTCCCCCTTGGGGGTTTTGGTTCCCTTGGTTCTGGTTGCCCCTAGTGGGTTGGTGTTGTGGGGGTTGATTCCCGCCTTGACCTGGGTTGTTGTTATTCCTGTTCCGTCCTTTCTTCTTGGAATTGTTTGATGGATGGGTTGGATTGGCTGTATTCAGCTGTTCAAAATTTTGGTATTGTTGAACAACATAGGGTTGAACAAAATTCACCCCCGCAT
>JZKD02S1043408.1:616480-627867 GCA_000966675.3 Picea glauca | reverse complement strand
CATCAATCAAACCAAACCATTTACATCAATGACATATGATCCAACAATCACCCAAGTAATCAAACCATTGGCATCAATGACAAACCATTGGCATCAATGACAACATGATCCAACACAGTGGTCTTCCAATAATGATTCCCTCCACAGTCTCCTTTGTGTAACTCCTTGATAGCTTGTTATGTATCTTCCTCTAGCAAACAATTCAGCAAGATACCTCCTGGATCCTTTCAATACAAAGAATTGTCCAGGATGAAAAACTTAGCTTCTTTCAACTTCAAAAATATGGATTTGGTTTTGCTCAACCCTGGAGGGGCTTGTAAATTCCTTAACACATAAATAATGTCAACATACCAAGGTGAATTGATGAATTTCTGAGGTATCTATGGGACCATTTCTTCTTGTGGGTTCTCTAATAGATCAACAATGAAATTAATTCCCAAAACATCACAGTTTGACTGCACCATTAATTTTGCAAGCCCCTAACCCTTAATCAACTTTGTAGGCTTGATTTCGAGGTTGTATTCCAACATGACTGTGATCCATTTACCCCTTCTCCCTTCAGGATCAAGCTGAGTAAAGATATCCTTAACGAAATTGCTAGGCACGTACACAATGATGTAGGAATGCAGTATATAAGTCCTGAATTCCTTGAGGGCCTTAACCAAGGAATACACTTTTTTTTCCATGATATCATACCTTAGTGGGGAGTCTCTCAATGCCCTGTGAAATAGGCTATGGGATTTTCAAAATTCTTCTCATCCTTCTATAACAAGACACTAGTGATGGTGTGTTCGAAGGCAAAGGAAAATAAGATAAAGTCCTTTTTGAAGAATGGGTTGGCTAACATCGTAGCTTTGGTCAGAGCCACCTTAATTTCTTCGAACGACTTCCTGGCTTTAGGAGTCCATTTTATCTCATTACCTTTTCTGATCATATTCGTGATGTGCTTTATAATCTCGTCCAAATTTGGGATGAAACTTCTCAGAAAATTTACCTTTCCTAGGAAAGACTACACCTCGTTTTTGCTCCTAGGAGTACAGATCTTCATAATCCCTTCCACCCTGTTGGGGTCTATCTTTATACCTTCCTTTGAGATGATGTGTACCAACAACTTTCCTTCTTGCATCCTAAAGTTTGATTTTTTTGGATTTAATGAGATGCCAAACTTTCTGCATTTCTGGAAAACTTTCTTCAAATGTTCCAGATGTTGTTCATTGAAATAAAAAATCTTTGTGATGTCATCCAAGTAAATTATGATAAAATTTTCTTTCTCCTCAACAGATTCTATATCCATGGCCCTTTGTAAAGTCACGCCATCATTCATAATCCAAAAAGGTATTTTTGCATACGTGAATGTACCCCAAGGTGTCGTAAAGGTTGTCTTCTCTTGGTCATCCGGTTGCACCATGATCTGACTGTAACCAGAAAAACTGTCCATCATTGACATTTTCTGGGATCCAACCACCTTCTACATGATGTAACTCATCTTAGGAAGCATATATTTGTCTTTGAGAGACACCTTGTTTAGATTCTGAAAGTCCACACATAACCTTACTTCACTACTTTTATTCCTTACAGAAACAAGGTTAGCCACCCACTTTGAAAATCTCAAAGACAGAATAATTTTGGCATCAAATAGTTTCTTTACCTCCTTTTCAATTAATAGAAGCAACAGAGGGTTGATTCGTCTTGAATTTTTCTTGAAAGGATTCTGATATTCATTGATGAGTATTACATCTTGAATTACTCCAGTGTCATATGCCTTCAAGTATCCATAGCTCCAGGCAAATAATTAGGGAAATATCTCATGAGGCTGATATACCTCTGCTTGATTTTTGGACTAAGTGTTTTTGATAGTCTGATTATATTAGGATTCTCTTGAGTATCGATGTTTCAATCCTCGATATCTTCATCATTCATAGTGATTCAAGGGTTTCTGGATACATCATTCTCATCAAAAAAAAAATCTAATGGGGCCAAACCTTTGGGGATAATGTTTTTGTTTAGTTGTACTATATCCCTTCCAACTATCTGGTTTTGAAAGGGGTCATTTTTACTGTGCGCAACTGTATATTCATCCTCTTCACAACAACACTCATCATCAATATTCACGTTAGTGAACTCGTCACTCATTTGGAGGAATATCTCCACCTATTTTTCATCTTCAAACACTTGCCAATATTTGATTTTATCAGGTACTGTGGGCCTATGTTTGACTTCGATTTCATACTTCTTATTGGGAAAAATTGGAATTTTGAACATCGAAACTGAGGTGGTCAGGGCATCTGTAATTTGATTTCCCCCCTAGGGATCACTGACATATTTTACTATGAAAACTCTTCAAGGAGATCCAACACTAGATTTCTATATTCTCTTAGTCTGGAATGCTTGGACTGGTATATACCCTTTACCTGATTTATGATGATCTTGGAATCTCCATGCACCGCTATCCTTTTAGCACCCAATTCATTTAAATTTCTCAAGCCCAAAATTAGTGCCTCATATTAGGCCATGTTATTTGTAAAATCAAAGGCGATATTTTAAGAGAAGAGTTGTGTACCCACTTTAGGAGGGTTAATCCACACACCGACTCCAACTCCCTCCCTGTTGATAGCTCCATCGAAGCTCATATTCCACATTTCATTTTTTGTGTGGTTTCTTTGATCTACGCTTTCCTCTATTCGATGCTTGGTCTTGTCTTTGACAATAATGACAGTTGTTGTCTCCCCCTCTTCAAAACTCAATTTATTATAAAAAATAGAGGAGCCAACTTCAGTGTCAAAAGAGTATATAGGATGATTATTCGGTTGTGTTTTGCTACTCACCATGTACCCTAGCAACACCTCTCTGTACAGTCTCCTTTCTTGGCCAAAAATAGGGATGGTAGCATAAGACATATCCATCTGCAAGGTTCCTTTTAATTTTGCGGCCCAATACCTGGATAACAACATGCCAAATTTTTGGGGAATGTCGGAAACCACCACGTCCATGAACAAATTCTTCGATGGAATTTGAGATAATGACTCAACCAAGTTTTTGATCAAACCCAAGCATTTCACCTTTCTTGAGTCGAAAGAGAAAAGATATTTATAAGGTCTTGTGACATCCAAGCCTAACTCATCCATGACTACTTTCGGCATGAGATTAAGTGACACGCCTGAATTCAACATGGCATTATGTAGATTCATGTCATGAATTTTGAGATTGGCGTAGAAAGGAGGAACATCCTCAGTATCACCACTTTCTTCTGTGTTCAGACCAAATAAGATGGCAGGGTGGTCATCTTGGATATTCAAGGTGTCAAGAGTTTCTTCCATATTTAACATCTTAATGATCTAGTTTATATACTCTCCCTTCTTGATTAGCTCATTAAACAAAACACACATTTCGATTTTTTCCATTTCTCTCTAAAAATTAAAAGGAGGAGCATTATCTACCTCTTTAACGCCCATTTCCTTGCTTGCCTCAGGTGCTTTTTTTAGGTATTCCTTTGATTTTCCTTTCTCTGTCATATCCCTTTGGGAATTATCTTTCTTGGGTTGGCTTGAAGAAGTATGATTCACCTGGGGTTCCATTGTGGGATTTGCCTTCGAAGGCTTTGCAGGTGTCTTTTTACTCCTGAGGTTATATTTCTTTTGAAATTGCATGATCGCATTGTGATATCTCTTCCTGAATTCATTTTTTTCCAAGGACAATGTGTCATCACTCTCTAGCATAAAACCATCATTCGTGTCCATGAATTGATCGTGTTCTCCTTTTGTTAGGAACACTTATGTATTTATATCGTTATAGAAATGAATCTGGTCCTAAATCATCTGATTAAATTCTTCATTTGCGTAGTAATTTTGGAATGGGGGTCATATCTACAGATCACCTTGATCTCTCTGGTCTCTTTTCTCGATTTGCGGAACAGGAGCTCTTCTAAATTTTTGATTTCTAGGCTGGAAATTGTTTTTCTCCCTAGTGGCAGGCTTGTTCTCCACAAACATCCTCTCCATAAGCCTTTCCATAATTCATCAATTCGAATTTTTCTTCTGATGATCGAGACATAGAGGGTTGCACGTCCCCTTGGGGCTTCTTCCCATTTCTATCAAAATTTTTCTTGATCTTTCTCGATGCCATCATATTTACTTAAACTTCAATAGTGTCACTAATCATAGCACCTAAGTTATTATATATTCTTTCCCTTACCAGCAAGGAAAAGTCATTGTCAAAAGAATCAACGTATTGAAGTTGGGAAGCTCCGGGAGACGGTTTGACTTATGTGGGGATCAAGTTATAAACCTTCATGAATCTAGCCAAAAAATCTTGCATTTTTTCCTCTGGTGATATTTTATATTGTTCTACTGAGTTAATAATTACAGAGGATTATTTTTATCACCCCATCTCGCCAGAAAAAGCATTTTGAAATCTACAAAATCAAGGATGCTCGCTGAGTGAAGGGCCTTGAACCATTTTTTGACCTCCCCTAAGAGGCTCTACGAAAACAATGTCATTTTTGCATCCTCATGATCGACCTCTTCCAGGTCAACAAAATCATTGAACCAATCCAAGTGCTTTTGGGTAGAATCATTTCCTTTGGCATCATATAACTTGATTCTCTGATTATAGTTCTGGGGCAAATCATGTAATTGAGTTGGTAAGGAAAGAGGGTCAAATCTAGTGACCATAACTCTAGGAGGGTTTTGAGCTTGTTGGATGGTCCAAGTGGGGATTATGGCATTTCGCGAGGGGTTATTTGGTGTTGGAGTCCTACAATTATAGGCAACTCGATTCTTCGATTGTTGATTTGGCGTTTCTCTCGTGATGACGAAGTATGGCTCGGTTGATCCTGTTTCCTCCCTCCATTCTTTTCGCTCGATCCCCCATCACCCTGCTGCATCCTTCATACATGTTGCGCCCTCACTCCCTTGTCCCGTGGCCCCATTGACCACCTCTCGCCCATCACCCATCTGTGAATAATCAGACTTAGGATGAACAAAAAGAACAATAGGTCAGTTAGATTAAAATAATAATAAATGTTAATGTAGTTAGTTTAATAAGCTAGATTAGCAAATAGTTAGTTGGTTAATTAATAATAAATCAATTTTTAATTAATTAATTAATTAATGGTTAATAATTAAGTTAGTATTAGTAACTAGGTTAGTTTTAAATTAAATAAAACAAATTAAAAAACAAAAATATAAAAATTAAATAAAAAGAAAATACAAAACATAAAAAATATATAAAATATACATAAAAACAAAACACATAAAATAAAACATAATAATACAAAACATATAATAAAAATAAAACAAAATAAAACAAATTTAAAACAAACATAAAAACATAACGTAAGCATATAACTTAAAACACATAAATAAAAAACTATTAAAAAACAATTAAAAACAAACACTAATAAACAAACTATCCTAAGTCTACCTACCCTACCCCCTACCTCATACGTAACACTCCACTCACCCCACTCATACCTCACCCCTACATCACACTCCACTTACATAGACTCCCGCTCACATTTAACACCAATGCCCCCATCCACTATCCCATACAAATTAATCAACGGACCATAAAATTTCCGGACCCCCCCTCACCTTCCAGACTTTAACGAGAGGGGGGGGTCCGGAATCCCCATTAAAATCCATGCATTTCCATTTCATCACACATCACATCAAAACAAATCCACGACTCATAAAAATTCTGGACCCCCCCTCACTATACGGAATTTAACGAGAGGGGGGGGTCCGGAATTTTGCGTTTCATGAAAAAACCACTTTTGCCTTTGTCTTGCCATTTTTGTCTGTTTTACCATGTCCTCTTTCAGATCGATTTTTGGGAAAATGAAAATGGATTTTAAAAATATGAGAGAGTTTTTTTCTCAGCACAGGCTGAAGAACAAAAACCTCTCTCAGTTTTTTCAACGGAGTTACGAGCAGGGAGAATCGAAGACATCTTCGAGGCCTATTTTTCTAGATTCTCAATTTTCCGTTACAGTCCCGATCTTGCAGGAGCTGTTACGGCCATCTGGGGACAAATTTGGCGAAACCGAAGGAGGTTTTTGTCCATCTCATGCCCATCTACAATAAAATACTTCATTTTTCACCCAGGTGTCATCATTCAAGAGAAAAACATGTTTGTTCAGACCCCTTTTTCGCAGAAAACCGGTCCGTCTTTCATGGCAGAAAGCTCCAAATTTTGTGGGAGTGGTGGCTATTTTTGGCCGAGGTAGTTAAACCGACTTTCAAAACTTATTGGGATGATCTACCCTATTTATTCAGAGTATTTTAATGTAAAAGGGTTCGACCTGTGAGGTCCCTGGCTGCACTGGGGGCTATGTTTAGCAAAGAATTTTTCCTGTAACTTCAAATGATCTATCAGAAATGAGCATGTTGTTCATAGGATTCTTGCGTGTATTCATTGGTGATGTTTATTCTCTAAGTTGAACGTTTTTCTTGCTTTGTGATCATATTGTTTTCTGGAACTAATCTTTAAGAGTAACGTAATGTTACAGAATTTATCTTTGATACCCTGTTTCCGATTCTAAAGATTTTAATGTTTATCTTCTGATGTTTTCGATTAAGAAATTCTTAACTGCTTCTTAGTTGAATCCATTTCTCTCATCTCTTCTTTTGTCCATCATTTAAGCTACTAAAAGATCCATTGAGTATATTAACTCGCCCTGTGGAAGTTTTCTTTCCTCGTCTCTGGTTGTATTTCATATTTATTCAAATACAGACTCCATTTGCCCAATGGCCCTCCTTGCTGTTCCAAATCAACCATTTAAAAACCCCAACCCATGTTCTTCATAACTAGCCTAATACCTATTAAAACAAAGCTATATCAGACAGAGATATCCCTCTCTAAGTCTTGGAGGGATAGATCCAAGACTTGAAGCGGTTTTGATGTTGCCTCTGTGACTGCCTTACAGACTTGGGCAAATTACAGAGTGCTAACATAATGGCGACCATACTGGGGAAGAACTAAAAATTGATAATTTCACATTTTCTTTCCCCTAAAAAGAGCGTTTGATTTTGAGGAGAAAGTAATGTTTAGTTGTTGATATTCACACCCTGACGCTATCGGACTGTAACCATTTTTGAAGAAGATATGCCATTAATAAAGAGGAAGCACTTTTACAGGATTCTTGCATGTATTCATTGGTGACGTTTTTCTCTAAGTTGAATGTTTTTCTTTCTTTGTGATCATATTGTTTTCTGAAACTAATCTTTAAAAGTAACGCATGTCGCAGGATTGATCTTAGATACCATGTTTCCGACTTTAAAGGTTTTAATGTTTATCTTCTGAGGTTTTCAATTAAGGAATTCTTAACTGCTTCTTAGTTGAATTATCTATCTCATCTTTTCATCTGTCCATCATTTAAAATTATTGAAGATCCAGTGAGTATATTATCTCGCCCTGTGGAAGTTTTCTTTACGTTTATGGTTTGTATCTCATATTGATTATAACATAGACCAGAAGCAGTTAAGAACTCCTTAATTGAAAACCTCAGAAGATAAACATTAAAACCTTTAAAGTCAGAAACAGGGTATCTAAGATAAATCCTGCGACATGCGTTACTTTTAAAGATTAGTTTCAGAAAACAATATGATCACAAAGTAAGAAAAACATTCAACTTAGAGAAAAACGTCACCAGTGAATACACACAAGAATCCTGTAAAAGTGCTTCCTCTTTATTAATGGCAGATCTTCTTCAAAAATGGTTACCACTGGGGACTTTCCCCAACAGTACACTTCAAAGATCCAGATCTGATCACTGATAGTGGACAGTGACCAGACACCAGAAAGGCTGAGATCATTCACCTGGTGACTCCAATCATCTCCAGAAAGTGCCAACTCGAAGACTCCACTGGAGGAAGAACCCAAAGCATGGCCAAGCAGCCTAGAAAGACCAGGTACTCAAGCTCAAATTTCATTCAAGACATCTTTGGTTTTATCTGCAATTATGTCTTATCTTTTTCTAAGCCTGATCAAAAGTATATTGTTGAAGATTACTTTGACCATCAATCAATTGATGAGTCTCAAGAGATCATATCCCCAATTGTAGATCATGTGCATGCTCATACACCTGTGCATATCCCAGATGCACCTGTAGAAACCTTATTGAGACATAAGCCTCTTACTTTATCTCCTACTCTTGCTAAACCTCTGGATGGTTGTAAGCCTCTTTCTTCATCTCCTGTGCTTGCAAAAGTCCCAGACCGATACAAGCCTCTAGATTTGCCTCCTATTCTCCATGACCTCCCTGTCAATTACATTAATAATCTGCCCAGGTTTGATGGAGAGAATGCCAATATTACTGCTGAAAAGCATATCCAAAGTCTTGAGGATTTTCTTGACCTTTTTGAGGTAGAAGAAGATGATGTCTAAATCAGAATGTTTGCCCTGTCTCTGGGAGGTAAATTTAAAGATTGGTTTAAGAACCTTCCAGCTGCAAGCATCAGAAATTTTCAGTAGTTCATGCAAGTTTTCTTGGATAGGTGGGTGGTCATGGGAAATGTTTTCCTCCTCCTAGAAGAGTATGCCCACTTGAAAAGAAAACTCGGGGAAACAGTACAACAGTTTTCAGTAAGGTTCAATGAGGTGTATCATTCAATACCTGTGGATGTAAGGCCACCTCCTGGTTTAACCAAATTGCATTTTCCAGAAGCCTTTGATCCTGAGATGGCTTTCTAATTAAGAGAAAGGGACACCACAAGCCTTGAAGAAATGCAGAGCATTACAGTTGATGTGGAGACCAACTTGCTGATCAGGAGGTCAAAGTTAAAGGACAACGAAAAGGAGCAGCTGAAGTCATCAGAAGCTAAACTGCAGATTTTGGCCAGTGCCATGGAAAAGATGATGCAGAAGATTAACATAAAAAAGGAGCTTGCTATCCAAAGACATCATTTTCCATTGATTTCAGAGAAAGACACGGTCATAGTTCCCAAACATTTTTCTGCTCACCCTTGGTACCATGGTTTGGTTAATGATTCTTTCATGTATTCCATTCACCATACAGTCGAAGATGAAGTTCAAAATCAGAGAGTGGTGGAAGATTCTCCTGACCTGATATGCATGTTCAATGGCATTTCATCCATGGATGTTTTTCCCAAGTGTGACCAGTATGATGATGATCAGGAGGCTGAAAAAGAGGTTGACTGTTCAGAGAAACCATCAGTATGTTGTTGGCAGGAAGAAGATCATTTACAGTTCATATGTGACAATCATCCCTTGCACAACAGTCATGACAGTGATGAGGAAGAGACAGAAAATCTCAGAGTAAGTGAAGACACTTTTCCCTTGTGTTTCTCATCTTTTCAATTTATGAAAAGAAACTCTAGGTCAATTGTAAATAGTGAAGACAGAAATTCCTCTGATCAATCAATTGATGATGCCATTAAGGATATGGAGGCTGTCCTAAACCCAGAATCCCAGCACTTTCCCTGCTTCGATTTTCAGATTTCAGATGAAAGATTAAAGCCTGAGGCAAATTCTGAGTTAATCCAAAATAACTCTAGACCATAGTGCTTTAATTCATTTCAAATTTTGAAGGAGACTCTTGGACAAGTTTTGAAGGATAAATACATAAAAGGTCAGGAAGTATCATTTAAATCAATGCAGCAGTCTGGTCAGTCTTTTCAGGATCCAACAGCTGATCGGTTGGATGGCCTGTGTGGTCAAAATCATTCCCCATCCTCCAGCTATGGGATAAAACGCTGCTATGATAGGGATATGATTAGACATTCAGTTACAGGGGTATGTTCAGCAGAAGCATCAGTTCAAAACTCATCAGGAAAGTTGCAACCATGTCAGGAAATGCATAAGGATGAGAATAACGTAGATACAATGCTAGAGCTGCCATCCAAGAATCAAGGAGCATGTTATTTATACCTTGATCCTGTATCTACCTATATGGAGAATTTTCTCACTGTGGAGCCTCAATATTTCTCTGACATTACTTTTGTTTTCCAAGATTGTTGAGGCCTCTATGATAAAGATCATTCATGTTTTGGGTAGTGGCTTTTTCACTTTGCAGTTTTGAGTCGATGGGCAAAAGGTCAAGCTGCGCTTTTCGCTGTGATAACAAGCAGTCAAGCAATCAACTAGTCTCAGAAGCTACTTGATTGGCTACATTGGCATTATTGTATCATTTAGAACGATGAAATCATCAGTAGTGTAGGGTAGGTAGCAGTTATGAATAAGCTCAGCATCCCGAGCATCTCTTTTTCAGCAGTGTTTATTTTAATTTGGTTTCAGTTCCAAGATCAAAACAGGTACAGGTTGCAGAATAAGACTTTGGGATCAGCCCAATGGATAAAGCACTGGTCTGCATGATTCACAGGTCTATGGTTCTTGACACCTCCAGGAAGAAGCTGCCATCCCCAGGTGGAGCCTATGTTGGCATCCTATAATTATAGGCAACTCGATTCTTCGATTGTTGATTTGGTGTTTCTCTTGTGATGACGAAGTATGGCTCAGTTGATCCTGTTTCCTCCCTCCATTCTTTTCGCTCGATCCCCCATCACCCTATTTCATCCTTCATACATGTTGCGCCCTCACTCCCTTGTCCTGTGGCCCCATTGACTACCTCTTGCACGTCACCCATCCGTGAATAATCAGACTTAGGATGAACAAAAAGAACAATAGGTCAGTTAGATTAAAATAATAATAAATGTTAATGTAGTTAGTTTAATAGGCTAGATTAGCTAATAGTTAGTTGGTTAATTAATAATAAATCAATTGTTAATTAATTAATTAATTAATGGTTAATAATTAAGTTAGTATTAGTAACTAGGTTAGTTTTAAATTAAATAAAACAAATTAAAAAACAAAAATATAAAAAGAAAATAAAAAGAAAATACAAAACATAAAAAAATATATAAAATATACATAAAAACAAAACACATAAAATAAAACATAATAATACAAAACATATAATAAAAATAAAACAAAACAAAACAAATTTAAAACAAACATAAAAACATAATGTAAGCATATAAATTAAAACACATAAATAAAAAACTATTAAAAAACAATTAAAAACAAACACTAATAAACGAACTATCCTAAGTCTACCTACCCTACCCCCTACCTCATACATAACACTCCACTCACCCCCCTCATACCTCACCCCTACGTCACACTCCACTTACATAGACTCCCGCTCACATTTAACACCAACGCCCCTGTTTGCACCCAATTCGTCACTAGGTGAGGAAATTAAGAGTGCTTACATGCCCAGTTGGGCTCTGCTAGGCATGACAGCTGTAAAAGGAAAGGTTAGAAAGAAAAACAACAAAGTTATAAACAAGAATTAAAATAAAACAAATAAAAACTATGAGCATATAAAACAAATGAAAACTAAGTACAAATGGACCAATATCACCAAT
>JZKD02S1043408.1:538263-554609 GCA_000966675.3 Picea glauca | reverse complement strand
GGTTGGAGCCTCCTTCCAGTTGCAACTGGAAAACAAAGGAAGTTGGTGCTTCCAATGAATGTAATTCTTCAAGACATATAAGAAAAAGCATTATGTGGTTTTCTCCCGATTTGGGCTTCCACGCAAAAGTGTATGATTGTTCATTTGTTCATTGCTTATTTACTCTGCAGTTATTGGATGATAATGCTTAATTGATATAACACTTGGATTATATGGTTAAAAAGGGATTAAATTGCTCTATTACTGATTCACCCCCCCTCTCAGTAATCCAACATAAACCTCTTTCCGTAAATGTGCATTTATGGAAGTTGGCTTTCGTAAATGCACATTTATGAAATTTGGATTATGTATATGCATGCTTCCATATGTGCACATATACGGAATCCAACTTCCATAAATGTTCATTTACAGAAGCGTGCATATACATAAGCCGCCTTTCATAAATGCACATTTATGGAAGTTACCTTTAATAAATGCGCATTTACAAAAGTCGTATTCTGTATATGCACACTTCCTTAAATGTGCATATATAGAATCTAGCTTCCATAAATGCACATTTACAGAAGTTGAAAGGCGACTTCCATATATGCACATTTACGAAAGCTAGCCACTTCTCTAAATGTACATTTATGGAAGTGATTTTTGTATATGTGCACATTTACGAAAGTGGAAAACAATGGTAGAGATTTTACAAGCCACGATCATGGAGTATCTATAATTCTTGAAGCAATACAAAATTCTATTCCTTATGTTTTGTTGAATAATAACACAAAATTAGTCATTTCTAAAATAATATGCTTTTATTGATTCTCAGACAAATTAGATACATCTCACACAAATTAAATACATGATTATGGGAAAAACAAGTATCCTTTACCATGCAACCCACACAATTAAGGTAGTATATAAAATATTTTCAAGTATCCCATGAGAGTTCCATGACATTGCCATTTTCTAATTCTAACATACAATTGCCTCAATTCTAAACATAACAATACGAAATGGAGGTATGTATCACGAACCAATCTTAGAGAAATGTAATACATATAACATATATGTTATATGTATTATGATGAGATTAAATGAAAAATCTAATAATTTCTTTAGAAAGGACATGTTGTGATGAGTTTGTCTACATATGGAAGCCCAATTATAATTATAATGAAGGAGGATGGTATAAGGTCATTGATAAGTTTTTTTGGGCACACGATTTTTTAAAACCCTAGCCTTAGAAAATACCATAAATATCAACAAAGTTGAAAAGAATTAAGAATCTTCTCCCATTTTTAATAAGGTTAAGTTACCTTGCTGACTCAATCGTAACTTAGAATGGATTTTTTCCCTAAAAGCTATTTAGAATTGTGTAATATAATAACACACATGAAAATTATAAAAGAATCTTCTCCCATTTTTAATAAGGTTAAGTTACCTTGCTGACTCAATCGTAACTTAGAATGGATTTTTCCCCCTAAAAGCTATTTAGAATTGTGTAATATAATAACACACATGAAAATTATAAATATGTGACAAGATTGTATGATATGTGTATAAATATTTGAAAGATTTATATTAAGTATTGGATTTTTTTTTAAATGTTGGAAAAAAGGAAGAATGAAAATTTCATCTTAAAGTATAGAAATCTTAAGGTATCTTGTTAATTCTTAAAATCACAACTATAAAATGATAGGTAATATTTTTGTAAAAATATTCAAATTTCTAAATATTTTATGTAGTTTCTAGAAAATGTCAACCACTCAAGTTAATGGTTATCTACATGTATAATTATTTGTTAAAATTCTTAACAAAGCAACAAAGTATTACTTTTATTTTCTAATTTCAACAATAATTTTCCACATCTAGAAGTTTGATGCTTTGGAAAGGGATGGCACAATTAAGTTGGTTCATCTCTAAGCTAAGCCTTGAATTTTTTTCTTCTTCCTCTCTCATTCTTCTAGGTCACCCTTCAACTTTTTTAGAACTTTCAAATGATGGCACCAAGATTATCTAATCTCTCTTAGCTTATAATCATTGGGAAATGATTTCTCTATACATGCATTCTCTCTAGATGCATTCTTCTAAATGGTTGATAAATGATCGACTTAACATAAGGTCCATTTAAGGAAGATGTTAGTTATCCTTTAGTGAAACCTTTTGTAAATTATTGAAGTCAAAACATAATCTAATTTCCCCCTTCTTCTTCCTAAGGGGAGAAAAATTAGCTACCCAAGAATAATGTATGGTATGACAAGTAATTACTACATGTAGCAACTTTAGTTATTCCTATTTGACGTTAGCTTCTAATAAGATGTTAATGTGTCGTTTCCATTGTCTAAAAGGATTAACATATGGGTTTAATAGAATAATGTACAAAATTACATCATATCATAAGTATTTGGGTCATCATAGGTCCATGCAAATACATAAACAAATTCCTTAAATAATCCAATGAATCGACATACACACCATCATATCATAAGTATTTGGGTCATCATAGGTCCATGCAAATACATAAACAAATTCCTTAAATAATCCAATGAATCGACATACACACCAGTTGATATATATGCATCGACATATACACTAATCGATAAATATATCAGTATATATACCGACATATATAGGCTACTCAAAACCATAGTAAATAATGGCATTTTTTCTTGGATTTTCAAGAATATTCTAATGGCCTTTTTTCCCTTAGACAACACTATATAGTTAAAAAAACTATAGTAGAAACAATTTTACATCTTGTGGCACAAATAAAATATGGTTCTTTGTATCTTTCCTTGTCAACTCCTCAATTTTATTTACTTCTAAGGTAGTGTCAACTCCTCAATTTTGTTTACTTCTAAGGTAGTGTCAACTTCTCAATTTTGTTTGCTTGAGAGGTATTGTCAACTCATGTTTTTAGATCATTTGATAAATAAAGCACTGGGATTTCACTTGGATTTTATACAGTGACTTCTGTTTTCCCATATTTAAATCTATATAATAGTGAACTACTTATAGGAGGAAGATTTCGACTTTGTGTTGAATTCTTCTATGAGGCACTTGAAGAGCAACAATGCATAGATTTATGATACTCTTGCATGCATCAAGCATAGTTTCAAAAAATGGATTAGTTTTAATACTTTCTTACACAAATAGTCAAATCTTTTTAAAAAGAATGATTGGTTTTGTTGAATCATTTTTTACTTTGCTTTGTGTATTTAATAAGCATGGAGTAACCATTGAAACTTAATCTTTATTAACTAAAAACTAAACTCATTTTTCCATAATTTAAAAGATTTGTGATATTATGAAAAAATCTTAATTTAAAAGACTCGTATGCTATTGTCAATGCTTCGTCTTAAAAATATGAATATTTTTTGTAAAATACCTTGTCATTTATAAAAATATGGTTCCCTTTATGTTCTAAAATAATAAACAAGGTCTCAACATGTGCTTGTGAGTGAGTAATTGTTTGTACTTGCATGTGCTTGTGAGTGATTCTTACTTTCAAGGTGTAAGGCATCTTGTTTATTGGTTTCCTGTGGTGCTCTAAGCCTCACATGCCTTATAATACTCACTTACCTAGATCTTAACTATGAATCATTATATAATTTGTATGTGAAAATTGCTTCACAGATTGCATTTTCTTTTTTTGAAACTTTACAAATGTCAGCATTGGTTTGTTTGATATTGATTCACTTTTCTTTTCTTTTTAGATCATTTGATAAAGAAAGCACCAGGATTTTAATTGGTGTTTACAAAGTGACTTATGCTTTCCCATATTTAAAGTTATAGAATAGTGAACTACTTATAGGAGGAAGATAGGCCAACTTTGTGTCCAATTCTTCTATGAGGAACTTGGAGAGTATAATTGCATAGATTTATGATACTCTTGCATGCATAAAGCATCGTTTCAAAAAATGGATTAGTTTTATTACTTTCGCAAGCAAATAGTTAACTCTTTTTTAAAAGATAGATTGGTTTTGTTCCATCAATTTTTACTTTGTTTTGGGTATTTAATAAGCATGGAGTAACCATCGAGCTTTATTAACTAAAAACTAAACTTATTTTCCCATAATTTAAAAGACTTGTGTTATTATGAAGAAATCTTAATGTAAAAGACTCTTATGCTATTGTTAGATGCTTGGTTTTAAAAATATGAATAATTTTTATAAAATAATGGCTTTGGTAGTGCCTTGTAAATGCTAAAAAGGGTAGGGAACAAGGAAGAATGTTTCTTAACCCTTATATTGCAAATATGTTTTTTGTCAACCCTTATTGTTCTTGAAATAAGTAATAAATTTTGGATATACCTCATCGTAGAAACTCTCAACTCAAAAGGAACCTTTAACTGTTATAATCTATTCCAAAGGTTGCTTCTGAGCACCATATCAAAAGGTTTTCTAAAGTCAACAAAGAAACATAGGAGATTGATTTTACTATCTCAAAATTCCTTTGTAATAATCCTAAGAGTAACTAAGTTCTCCATGTTTGAATGATAGATTCTAAAACCAACTTGGCCTTTAGCTATTTCTCCCTAGGTTTGTAACCATATGCTAATCTTCTTTTCTAAAACAATTCCATATAACTTCCAACTTTCCCTTTTGTTATCCATTTAACTCATTAATGTCTTCCAAAGTAAAAACCTATTTATTTGTAATAAGGGTTTGAATTTCACCCACAAGATTATGGGATTCTTGAAGTTTTTTAAGGTACAAATTCCAATTCCTCAAGGAACTCATATTATTTTCATTAGTTTTTCGAGTTAGAATTTGCTTCGAGAATTTTTTAGGATAAAATTTAGAAAGGTGTAGAAGATTCTCTTACTTTCTATTTATATAATATTTCTTTTTTTCAATCAATGCTCTATAGCCATTTATCTTGTAACTTCCAAGGACTCATGAGAGGCTTCCCTAATGAATTTTCTAGTAATCGTACAATCTTTGTCATACCAAAGGTTAGCCACGTGATTTTCCTTTTCACATGATTTTTCAAGAGAGTGCTTGTCTATACAAGTTGAAATTGTTGTTATAAATTTGTGCTAGAGGTCTTCAATATTTTTGTTGCTTATAGATAGATTTAATCTATTTTATAAATCAATTATAAAAAAATCGACTTTATTTTTGTTGAAGGTAAATTTATTTTCATTATTAGAAGTTTATGTGATGGTATTTTTATGCACAAACACATTTAGAGTTGACATTAAGGGTATGTGATCAAAGTTAGGCTCATGGTCATTTAAGATGTCAAAATTAACAATTTTGTTATATACGAGGATATCAAATATAACATAATATACCACACTATTGTGAAGCCCATGAATAGATGTCATCCTCTTGGAATTTACCAACTCATTAAATCATTGCAAATTATCAGGTCTTGACAACTACAAAGTTTGATCAATCTTCAAAATTTCTTTCATATATACAAAATAATTCTATGTCCTCATCTAACCATAGAGGGTTAGGGTTGGAGATATCCCTTAGGATTATAGCTTGATTACTCATCACTCTAGTATTATATTCTCCTAGAAAAATAATATTACCTTCATTTCTTAGATTCAAATATTATGATATAAGCCATTGTATGGCAAAAAATTATTTAAATTGTTTTTCTTACAAAAGTAGAATTTATAGGTGCAAAATAATATATTGCTAAATATTGTTTTTTAGTGTTACTGTATAAAATATCCATCCATGTGTACTGGTTGAAACGATCCTTCTTGTGAAGCTTAATGTAAGGAGAAATTCCATTCCTTACATAAAAATCTATGCATCCACTCCCTCTACTAGAGGATTTCTTATTCTATATTGACCACAAAACAAAACCATCTATATTAGGGACCCTAAATTCTTCATGCTCGTAAGTTTCAACAAGCAAAATAATATCAATTTCACCAAGAATCCAACTTAACTTGGAACGTTTACACCGTGGAAAGTTATGACAATTCAAAGAGAGGAAACCACTTTTGTCAAATTTCTATTTATTTCTATTTATAACAAATAATTGTTTTCTATTTCTAATTACTACTCATTTTTGTTCCTTCCTAGCTTCTTTTACCTTTTGAAGATATTTCCATATTAACCTATATTTATGTTCAATTACTTTACCAACCTCTTTGCTTTTATTGGATATGTTATAATTTCAATGTGTAACTTGTTTTTAGCTCTTTCATGACTAATTCTAAAGTGTCATCTTCTCTTCCCTCTTCTAAACAAAAAATTATGAGACTTGTTTAAAACTCTCTCATTGTCTAAATCTATAAATTTATTCATTTCCTATTTGATAATAGGTTTAATTTCCAATTTACTTATAAATTATTTAGGACTAAATTATTATTTATCTTTTCTTCTAATTATTTGTCCTCCTTTTGTTGTTTCATTTTTTAATATTGTTTTTCCATTCTGTTGTTGTTTTATATCTTGAGTTGTTGTCTAACCTGTTTGTTATTCTCCTCACCCGGGTTCAATTCCCTCGAAGTGGAGGTCCGCATCTTATCTTTCAACATTATTATTTTATGTTTAATTTTCTTTAAATATGTTTATAATGATTCTATCTTTCTACAAAGAATAAGACAAACTCATTTTCTTAAGTCTCCCTAATTTGTTTTTAGATCCGACTCCAAGTAACTACTTCCATTATAGATTGATCTATAACTAATTCCATTATAGATTGATTTGTAGATCCGCTCTAAAACTAAAATGATATATTCTCCATTCACAACTAAATTAGATCCGACTCCAAGTAACTACTCTAAAACTAAAATGGATATATTCTCCATTCACAACTAAATACATACTACTTTGGACAGTTCTATATCCAGATCCATTTTTTTGGACAATATTGTTGTGCAATTCAAAAACCCGACTCCATTCTTTAGATCTACACTCTATGTTATTTATCGAAGTTGTACTCTTACTGTACTTTGTTTTGTGTTCCGTGTTATTCAATTACAAATATATATTTTATATCACATGAATTTATTCTCTTTATCTTATATATTTTGAATATTAAATTGATAAACTAATTTGACTTATTAAAATAACACTTTATCCATTTTCATAAAAATTAGCATACATTATGTAAAGTTTTTTTAATTTTCCCTTAAAAAAAACTTTAATTTTATCAATTTTACAACGGTTAATGCGTTTAGGGTACGGTTTATCACTTTCAAAAAAACAAATACAAGTAAATTTACAGTCCATTGGGCTTAAAACCAGTTTATCACTTTAGGAAAATTCAAATACCAAAAAAGAATTAGCGTCTTCTTATTGAAAGCTTTAAAACTAAAGCATGGACCAATATTTTTTGGAGTATTCTTAACCCAAACACAAAATGGAATCTTCAACAAAGCTTCCCATCATCTTTATTGTTCTCATTGTGAATCATGGCATAGCCTACATGGTTTTATACAAATCATACTACATGAATCTCTCTATTTTGCTTGTTATTACATGTATCCAAGCCAAAGGAAAAAAAAAAATACCTGCAATCATATTTGAAGACTATAGGCCTATATCTATGTCATTGGGGGTGGCGGAAACTTCCCCCTTCCTCTATATGATGTATTAAGTTTCCCAATGGAGATCTTGAGACAAGTGGTGCATGCCTCAGGAGTCTTCCTATTCTTTTCTCTCTTGATTCCTCTTCTACGAGTAAAGATCATTATGAATATCTAGTAGAAAGACATTGAAATATGCATTAAGAAAACTAATTTGATTTCACGTTAGAGATTTGGAACTGAATACCATCATAAATGTCCCGTGGGTGGTGTAAAATAATTATCATGGTGGAAAAAAAAAGCCGCAAGCATTCAAGCTTTTGTTGTGACGGGTAAACCCACAAATGGAAAAACGAATACTAGTGCAAAGGAGCATATAAGTCAGGCCATTACAATATTTCACCCATCATTGAATTTTCTCAATGTGTTGTTGCATGCCTAATATTTTCAGGTTATATTAATTTCGTACTTATCTCTCTGGAATTTTATCCGTTTGATGCCAACAACTAGGTCGTAGGAGAGGATTCCTCTGTAAACCGTTCTAAGGAGGCCCCTCCTGATTATTTTTCGGTGGCTCAAGTCCAGCCGCTATGTATACATCCTTAGTTCCACTATGTCTACATCCTTAGTTCCACTATGTCTACATCCAGTGGCTCAAGTTCAAATTCCATCAGCGATGTCGTTCTAATTCCCATTAGACTGTGTGAAGGTGCACAACAGAAGAAGGTGGTAAATATCTCTGCAATGCTGACTGTTTTGTTTCAAAATTTCCAATAAAAAAAAACATAGGTTGGGCGGGTTTACAAATTCAAAATCCAAATTTTAATTAGCATCGATCCTTGGTGCCTTTACTAAATTCAAAATTGAAAATTCAAATAAGCATTGCATTAATGCGTCATATATTATATCCTCGGGGTCCTATATTGTATGCTTTGTATCATATATCATAAGTGTTAGTTATAAACTCAACAACATATGACTGTACACTTCCAGTTGTTCTGGCCATTTGTACCAGTTGTTAGGATTTCTTCTTTTGTTCTTGATTCAACTATTATGTTTCTCGCCTATAAGGTTTATCCTATCATTTAATACATATGCACTATGCACATTCTTGTTCCTGACCTGTCTTCTCTGTATGATATTATTCATTTCTTATTTTGTCATGGTATCAGAGCACGGGAGGTAAGCCTCTTCATAGAGATTGGAGAGCAGTCCACTTAAAAGAATTTTGGAGACATCATCGTGTTGAAGGAAGCCCTACAGAAGGATGAAGCGTTTAAAGGTATGTGAAATCCCATACTCAGGAGGAAAATAGAGTCGTAGCATAGGAGAAGCTACAACAGTTGTTGGATCAGCCGTAGGAACAGATCTAGGCCATTAGATCAAGCCCAGACAGATCAAGGAACACGCAAAAGGAGAACAGATCCCAACCATCGGATCTGAGTGAGTGGATCGACAGTCATTGGATCCAGGTAAGTCACACAGTGTTTAACCCTTAGCCTCCTTCAGACTTCAGAAGTTTGGAGGTTTTATAGTTTTTATCCATAGAGGAGATGAGTCTCCCGAAGTACTGAAGTGAATTAGGACCGCCCATTTGCAAAGGACACGTGTCAACAGCACCTAGATTTCGGAAGGTAAGACCTCCAGGAGGAAGTAAGTGTTAAAGCTCATGAGACGCCCGAAGCTCCGAAGAGTGGAGAACAACTAGACCATCGGTGGAAAGGCAACATGGCAACATATTAGAAGTGGTTCAGAGGCCCGAAGGATTGGGATTTAGATTTAATCCAGGCCATTGATTGCACAGTGGACACGTGGTAGGAGATCCTATATTCCGAAGGATAGCCACTTCGAAAGAAACTTGGAGGTCTGAAGTGAGAACTCTTAGAGGCCCGAAGCCCAAATTTCATATGGATCATCCATCAACGAGAACATGTGGCACCATATCTCTTACTTTAGAGGCTTAACACTCTGGAGGGTTTACATAGTGAAGAAGTTGTTGGAGCTGAAGAAGATCTGAACCATTGAAGCTTGTGGACACGTGTCGACAGATATGACACCCCGAAAGGTTAAAAATTTGGAGGTTTGAGGTGTTGTGTGCCTCGAAACTCCCAAAGCCCAGGATTACAAAGTAAATCTCATCCCTTGATCTTGTTGGACACATGGACGAAGGATCTTCCACTTCGCTAGTTCAGGATTTGGGGAGAACACGGTGCAATGTTGTGTGGATTCCCGAAGGCTGAAATAAATATCAGTCATCCAATTGAGAGGACACATGGAGGATGATTTTGTCACTTTGGATATTTGACACTCCAGAGGATAGAGCATGTTAGTAGATGGGAAGTCCCGAAGGCTTGGTCATTGGTTTGTCAATATCTGAGGGATGTTGATCTTTGAAAGCCCGAAGTCCCGAAGTATTCTGAGCCGTAGATCTAGATGGGTAATTGAGACCATCGATCACTTTGCCAGTTCACGACTTCGAATGAACTAAGGTTTTAACGCATTGAATCGCCTGGAGCCCGAAGCCCTGGAGCCCATGGTTCTCATCCCTTGGTCATATGAGGATTTAACATCAATTTTTTTTCTTTAAAAATAAATATGCATTGACTCTTGAGTAAACTTAGATAGCTTGTTTCGGCCATTGAGAGGGGCTACAATCAATAAAGAACATAGCTCAGAGCTATATCTTGTGCTCAGATAATTAGATCTAGCAAGATCGATACCAGGGAATAAGAAATTTTCTGTAGATCAAATTTTTCAAAGGGGAAAGAGTTCAAATTTCATGTGTTTTTGGACCCTCGAGGACCGATTTTTATGCATAGGAATCAGGAAGAGAACCTGTCTGAATTTTTTCTTCACAAAAATGGCCACATATAACCATTTAGGGCCAACACAAGGGCCAATTTTTCTTGGAAAGAACTATGAATTTTGGTCTCTCAGAATGAGATCCTTCTTACAAGCACAAGAGTGTTGGGATCTAGTGGATCTTGGCTATGTGGAACCAAATCAAGAAGACCTAGCTTCCATGAGAAATCAAGAGAGATTTGATCATGAAGAATAGAGGAAAAGAGAGAATAAGACAAAGTTATGGATTCATAACACAATGGATGAATCGATTTTCTCTAAAATCATAGGTGTTTTTCCTTCAAAACAAGCCTGGGACATGCTACAAACAACTTATGAGGGAAATCACCGGGTCAAAATAGTTAAGTTGCAGACCTTGAGGATGCATTTTGAGACTTTAAAAATGATAGAGTCTAAAAATGTTGATCAATTTATGACCATAGTCATGGGAATTGTAAACCAAATCAGGTAGACTGGTGAAGACATCCCTGATCAAAGGATTGTTGAGAAAGTCCTCAGAAGTCTTCCAAAGAAATTCAAAATGGTTGTTACAGCCATCCTTGAATCCAAGGATCTTTCAATTTTTTTCAACAGATGAACTAATGGGCTCTATGTTAACACATGAGACCGGACTACATCTATAAGATGAGTCAATGGCCAATGCCTTCAAGTCTCATATCTCTTTTAGAAAAGGGAGAGGCAGAGGCAGAGGAAGAGGGAGAAGTCCAAGAAACAATCACTCAGGTGAAGGTCACACACATCAAAACCAGAATCGGAATTTCCATCCTCAAAGAGGCAGAGGGAGGAGATCAAATGAAAAAGCAAGCATACAATGATATTACTGCAAAAAGTATGGGAACTATGAATCTAAATTCCCAAAGAAGTAAGAAGCAGAGCACATGTCTCAAATCATGAAGGAGACACCTCAAATGGGATGTTTCTCTCATGTCACAAAACTGAAGAACAACACAAAGACCTCTGGTTGTTGGTCATTGGATGTAGCAATCACATGACATGTAACAAAGATTTACTTTCATGCATTGATTCTTCTATTTAATCTGATATTACACTTGGAGATGACTCTTTAGTCAAAGTTGAAGGAAAATGAACTATACCTATTCTCACTAAACAAGATGTAAAGAAAGACATAAATGATGTCTATCATGTTCCAGATCTAAAACATAATCTCTAAGTGTATGGCAATTAGTTGAAAATGGCTATAAGGTACTTTATGAAAGAGCATCATGTAGGATATATGACAAACCTCCCAACAGAAAATTGATCTTTGAAATCCACGTGACTAGGAATAGAATGTTTCCCTTGACCCTTAAAACTGCAAATTTGACCCCATATTATGCACAAAGTGCATCCACCCCCAATGAAACTATGATTTGGCATGCAATATTTGTACATTACCCTTTCAGAGTCTATGCCTTATACAAAAACACTCCATGGTCAGGGATCTACCTATCTTCAATGAGAAAAATCCCCCATGTGAGTCTTGCATTCTTGGAAAACATAAGAGAACCATCTTTCCACAATCCTCCACTCAAGCCAAACAACACTTAGAGATAGTTCACACTGACCTATGTGGACCAATGCAAACAAAATCAATAGGTGATAACTTGTATTTCCTAACATTTATTGATGACTTTAGCAGGAATATATGGATCTATTTCCTCAGACATGAGTCTGAAACCTTTGCAAAGTTCAAGGAGTTCAAGGCTAAAGATGAAAAACAAAGTGGGAAATATGTGAATATTCTCAGGTCAAATGGAGGAGGAGAATATTGTTCAACAGAATTTGCAAATTTCTGTAAATCAAAAGGAATAATCATGCAAACCAAAACCAGGTATACTCCACAACAAAATGGAGTGGCTAAGAGGAAAAATCAGACTATAATGAACATGGAAAGGAGCCTTCTCAGAGAGAAATGTCTGTCAAATCTATTTTGGGCTGAAGCAATAGCATGCTCAGTTTATCTCCTGAATATATCCCCAACCACTAGTGTCAAGGTGAAGGTCCCTCAAGAAGCACTGAGTGGGAAAATATTGAATGTTGCTCATCTTAGGAAATTTTGATGCATTGCATTCACTCACATACCTTTTGAATTGAGGAATAAACGTGATGATAGAAGTGAGAAATGCATTTTTGTTGGCTATAGTGAGACATCCAAAGCCTACAGACTCTACAATTCGATTTCAAATAAACTAATTCTCACCAGAGATGTCAAATTTCTTGAAAATCAGTTCTGGAGTGAGTTTGAAAACCACCCTATGGATAGTCAAAATCCATCGGTACCACTTCTTGAAAACACAGAAAATTTAGGACAACAAACACATCAGTCTATTCTTCCAATATTGCAGGTACAAGGACAGCCTAAAAGTCCTCAGGACAACTCTTCTTCAAGTAGAAATTCATCCTTTGAACTTCAAAATAATATAACTCGAAGCTTTAGAGAAATCCATCAATAGTTGGATGATATTGATCAACACAATCTTTTTGCATTAATGCCATGTCAACCTACATCTTTTAAAGAGGAAGTTAAAGAGCTACATTGGGTTCAAGCCATGAACCAAGAGATTGACTCCATTGAGAAGAAAAATACATGGGATCTTGTTGATCTTCCCAGACATAATACAAGTATTGGTGTCAAGTGGGTTTACAAAACTAAACTCAATGAAAAGGGGCAGATTGAAAAACACAAAGCAAGAATTGTTGCCAAAGGATTCTCACAACAATCAGGGATTGATTATGGTGAAAAATTTTCTCCAGTAGCAAGTTTGGACACTGTAAGGACTCTCTTAGCGATAACATCTCAACACAAATGGAAAGTATACCATATGGATGTCAAGTCAGCTTTCATGAATGGTGTCTTAGAAGAAGAGGTCTATGTGGATCAACCACCTGGATTTGAAGTCAACGAGCAACCAACCAAAGTGTATCGGTTGAAGAAAGCATTGTATGGATTAAAGAAAGATCCAAGAGCTTGGTACAACAGAATTGACACTTACCTGGTCAAGAGTGGTTTCAGCAGAAGCCAAAATGAGCCAACTCTATACACCAAAACAGATGAACGAAGTAAAATTTTGATTGTTTTTATATGTTGATGACATGATATATACTGGAAATCTTGAGTTAACCAGTTTTAAACATGCCATGCAATTTGAGTTTGAGATGACAAATCTTGGCATAATGAAATATTTTTTGGGGATTGAGGTTGACCAATCAACCAAAGGGATTTTTGTCTATTAGCAAAAGTATGCAGCAGATATCATCAAAATATTTTGCATGGAAGATTGTCATTGCTACCTCAACTTCCTATCAAGTTGTATGGTTGTGAAGACTATTGAATGACAGGTCACATACAAAAAATGATCCAACTCCTATCTTCTGTGACAATACTTCAACAATTGCTTTATCCAAAAATCATGTTTTTCATAAAAAAACAAGCACATTGACACTCGCTTTCACTTCATACATGAGCTAGTCAATAATGGTGAAATCACCGTTCAATTTTGTGTCTCACGATATCAACTCGTAGACATATTTACAAAGCCATTGGGCAAAACCATTTTTTATTTTCAGAGACAACACTTGGGCATTATCAGTGTTGATGTTTGTAACTGTTGATTTTAAGAGGGAGTGTTAGTTATAACCTCAACAACATATGATTGTACACTGCTAGCTGTTCTGGCTAGTTGTACAAGTAGTTAGGATTTCTTCTTTCGTTCTTGATTCAATTGTTATGTTTCTCTCCTATAAGGTTTATCCTATCATCTAATACATACATGATTTTCACATTCTTGTTCCCAACATGTCTTCTATGTATTATCTTCTTCATTTCTTATTTTGTCAGTAAGGGCCGTATATTGTATATTGTGATGTTTTATGCTGTTGTACAAGGAAGAATGTGGAAAACAATGAAAACAAAAACGACAATGGCTATCCTAACGCGGATGGGGGAGATTGTCGAACTAAGCATGGACTTTAGGTTTCGAGGGGGATGGTCATCCCCATGACATCATAGATGGGCAGCCCACTGATAGAGTCTTAAAGACTCTGCAGCAAGATGTATATTTCTCACCATAATGTTAGTATATGATAGTTTATGATAAAGACTCTGCAACAGGATGGATATTGGTGGCCATAATATTAGTATTTGATAATTCATGATAAAGACTCTGAAGCAGGGTGGATATTGTTCGCCATAATGTTAGTATCTCATAGTCCATAATATCCAAGCATCTATCAGGCTAACTGTAGCCCATGGTGTTAAAGAGAAAACTGGAAGAAAGGAATGTCGATGTTAAGAAAGTTGATCAATCTTGACTTTGGAGTTTTGACAGAAGTAAAGTTTGATGAGTAAAGGGTAGTTTGATAAGGCCATTTAAAACTCATTTCAAAATAAAATTTGGTCAAATTGTGTGGGCAAAGTTTCCATCCATTTATTGGGTTTAAGAGAAATATGAGGTTGTGGGAAGATTGAAAGAAATTGAATCATAATAAAATTATAAAGTGGTGTAATTTTGAATTAAATTTTCAAAAGAATGCTTTTGAGCACCGACTGAAGCACTGCCCAACCTGCACGAATAAGGAATCACCTGACATGTTCGGTAGACGAATCATGGATGAGGTCATGAGAGTTGTCTGACATTATCGTAGGGAAGTGTGCAGTCCAGCACGATCTGCGTCATGTGGTTGTATCTGAATAATGATACTATCAATTTGAAGGAGAATACAATGGTCATAGATGTCATGTAGTACTTCTTATATTGCAGGTTTGACTTAATGTCACCTACCACAAATATAATGCATTTCAGAGATGAATGGAAGGAAGAATGCACTGAATGATTATGTAACGATGAAAGTTTTCTAATATTTTTACCTAGGAAAAGGAATAAAAGTATTCTGGTCCATCAATCATAAACATAATGGAGTAAGCTAACTCTAGCTAACTCTGGAGCAAACATATATGTTTTTCATGTAAAAAAATAGGTTTGAATCTGGTTAGATTTTTAGGGATGGTCCGAGTTTCATATGGATCAAAGTTCTATACATTTCAGAAGAAGCTGATACTAGGGGTTTTGCCCCATTTTAAACCAATCCAGATGCTTAGAAAACCGATTGACCGAAAATTTAAAATGGGATAGGGGAGGACCTGCTGAAAAAGCTACTTGGAAGAGAAGATTGCTCTCAAGGGAGCCCAATCCTAAAACTAATAAGACAAAGAAAGTTGAAATAATAATTTTACTTTAATTTCACAAAATTAATAATAAGCCCATTCTATAATTTTGGATGGGTTATATATTGGATTACTGAGAGGGGGGGTGAATCAGTAATAATGTAATTATAATTCTTTTCCTTCAAATGTTATATCAATGTAGAATTATTATCCAATAATGAGAAGTAATAAATAAAAAATCACACACATACACAATACACCAGTGTTTTACGTGGAAACCCAAATCAGGAGAAAACCACATAATGCTTTTTCTTATATGTCTTAAAGAATTACATTCATTGGAAGCACCAACTTCCTTTGTTTTCCAGTTGCAACTGGAAGGAGGCTCCAACCCCTTAGTTTCTCAGGCTACAACCTGAGGGAAGCTCCAACTCCCCAAATATCTGGCTACAAACAGAAGGAGGCTACAACCCCTAATGTTCTCCGGCTACAACCGAAAAGTGGCTACAACCACCTGTCCTTGCCCCGTCCTGCTACCCTGAAGTAGAAGTAGAATGATGGAACCACTGTCACACTATCACTATGAGATATACCACTATAAACCTGTACCAATAAATCTGAACCATTCATCAACCATGCATCAACCTGTACCTCAACATGTAATCAACCTGTACCACAAAAAAGTGCATCAACCATGCACCAACCTGTAATCAACATGTACCATAAAAAAGTGCATCAACCATGCACCAACCTGTAATCAACCTGTACCATAAATAAGTGCATCAACCATGCACCAACCTGTAATCAACCTGTACCATAAAAAAGTGCATC
>JZKD02S1043408.1:517484-530667 GCA_000966675.3 Picea glauca | reverse complement strand
AAAAAAAATAATGAGTCATATTTACATCAAACACTATTGGGTCCATTACCCAAACCTTTGTGCTATGAGTCTTTCTTCAAGGGTTGACATCAATGACAACCAACCTTAATCAACATTATAAACTTATAACTTATATGTATAAGAAAAATATATAAGTTTTATAACAGTTGAGTTATATATGCTTTCTATAGATAAATTTCAAAGTGTTAAAAATGTTATGCATGGGATTGTATCTTCGGTTCATATCTTGAGCATAGTAGAATAATGCTTAACCATGTTATTCAATGTCCTTTAAACTTCTAATCACATTTGGTATGTTCATTTTAAATTTGATTAAAAAATAAGAAATTCTAGTAGACTTAAACTTTTTGTTGAAGGGTGATATCTCTATCAAAACACCATAAGAACTATGAAGAGAGCCTACTTACTTTATACTTAGGCACATGCAAATCTATCACGATTGCATCCATTGTTTATAATTTAGGTTAAGATGTTTATGATTTGGACCTTCCTAAGATCTATACAAACACAATTTTGGAGGAAATTATTCATCAAAACCACTAAATATGTTATTCTTATTAATGATATTGATTGTTCACTTTATCTCATCTTAAACTATGCAAAATGCATGCCATAGTGGATGTTATAGAAGAATCTCTAATGCCTTAATGTGTGGATATGATGATAAACAAAATTATGTTACCTTCTCCATAGATTGCTTAAGAATCACACCCAAACATAAAAAATGTTGCTTTAAGAACTAAGGCTAAAAAGACTATGTCTCTACAACGCTAATTCCTTAACCAGAATTAGAAAACCATGGGTCAAAATACCATGCATCACTAAACCACCAAAGGAGAAAAAACCACCTTTTCCAAAGGCAAAAAACCACCCAAACAATTTGTGAATAAACACATACCCAACAACGTCCACATCAAAGAGGGGGGATGACCTCACCCCAAGCCAAAAATAATCGCACTAAGTGGATGGCTCCTTCAATTTTATCCATAAGTAATCAAAAGGGTGATCAAAAGCCCCTCCACATAGCAAGGAATGAGTACCATGTTGTCATCATCAAGTGAAAAGTCACTTAAGCTACCTCCACATCATCCAAGTGGTTCAAAATAAACCCCACGACTGTCACAGAATGCCCCATGAGAGATCAACTCTCCTTTAATGAAGAAAATGCTTTTAAAAAGTGACAAATGAGGGAGCATTCTATCATTTGACACATGGAAAGTGTAGAGGAGGTCTATGTGGAGGAAAACAACCCATCTGTGTCTTGGAGGGTGTGACCAATACCTCAAAATCCATGATATGGCTCAAAAGACATGAAATTGCTTCAACAAATATGATATTGGATTATTAGGTGCATATTTGATGGCCAAAATGTGATACATACATAAGAAAGAGAGGGTCCATGTGGGTAAGGTGTGTTAAACCATGGGTGTGAAAACCCTTACAAAGTGCAATCACCTTTTACATAGAAAAATAATTAGTGAATAGTTAGGGCCCCGTAAATTATGTATCCTAGTAGATCCACCTTAGAATACCCACATACCTACACAGGACATAAATGTCCAATTTTAGAGGGATTTTCCACCTCCAAGGGGTAGTCGAATGAAGCAATAAAACCAAGAACCTTGAGAATGGGGACTAAAAGGACATGCCGTGATCGTCCACTTAAGGGATCTGGGTAACCTCTAACCAACACTTGTACATCAATTCATCCCATCATTTCCACATACAAAGAAATCATCACACATCAGAGTGGTCACATTGTTGGCACCCAAATTTTTGGGTTCAGTTTTGTGTGCACGCACAAATGAAGTTGTGTGAGTTCATTACGCACAAATGAAGTTGTGTGTGTTCATTCCATAGTTTTGTGCGTGCCTAAGAAAATGCATGAGGAACGACATAGAGTGCACACTAGACTTGGTTTTGTCAGTTGTGCACTAATCTTAAAGGCTACCAAGTGCTTGTCGATATGAGTTTTGTCAGTTGCACCAGAAATCAAGAAGATGCCCGCCGAAATCAATATAGGAATCATCAGGAAATATGCCTGAATGATTACTGCGAGCAACATACAAAGACATGAGATGACCAAAGAATGAGATGACCAGAGAATGATATGGCCAAGAAATTAAGATTTCCCTAGATGTAGGAAGTCTACGTGGAGTTTTGGAAGACAATAGAAGTGTGCAAGGCAATTTTATCAGACAAACGAGTGGAGTAGAGCAGAAAGAGACAACTCCCCCCAATACAGAAATATATAAAAGGAAACTCTAACATCAGAAATAGAGATAGCTAGTTAGATAGTTTGGAGTTGGCTTAGCTATTAGTATCGATTTCACTCTGAGCATGTTGTATTGTTTTAATTCTTTAAATATATTTTTGATTCTATTCTATGTCTGACTTTTGAGAAAAGGTGCATTGTGAAACATGTTGTAATTATGAGGTTTTGTATAGAAAAGATATTAAGTTATATGGATGTCATATGTGTCTGTCATGCGCAATGTATATCTATGAGATGATGGAATGCTTCCAGTAATAAATATATGATGGTTATGACTCATTCTGTGTCTATCATGTGTGAGTTGAACATGTGTGTGTATTGTTTTAATTCTTAGTCATAAATAGTCTATCAACCATAAGTTATATGGATTCCAATTGCAGTGATGTTCCATATGTTTAAACATTCATCCCTATCACAAGACCTTATGGTCTCTATGATCCTCTTTGCAACTTGGGTGAGACCTTCCTCAACCTTGGATGAGGATAGATATGTCAGTTTTTTGGGGTTTTTGTTGGACAACTCTAGATGAACCCTGGGTCTAAAACTCCCCAGCATTAAGAAGGATGTGATGAACACAAGGATGGACTGAAAGTGAAAAACAAATGGTTTCATTGATGGGACCCGAAGTCTCGTTGAGATCGATGAAGGAAAAAAAATGAGCTGGCATCCTTCTAAGGAGGAGATTCAAGACTAGATAGAAGTGAAAGAAGATGATTTTTCCCTGTGAGAGACATAAGGATTGAGGGTGAACGTGAATGAATGGAAAGGCATATATCATTACTTGGATATGCATGAGATCTTCTTCGCAGAATTTCCTTGTCTGTTACATGAATGGTTGAAAAGGAAAGTTATTATCAATTCAGTTGCATTGCTAGTGGAGCCAATAGTTTGGGATCAAGCCAAGATTGAAAACTTGAAGGTGCTCGATAAAAAATGGACTTGGGCTATTTATTTTTGGTTTTCTCAAGTGAAGGAAGGATACATTATTGAGTTTTCTATAGAATATAGAAATTCTTTCAATGAGGCTAAAAGAAAGTTTGAATAAGGTTCAAGGAAGCGGATGCTAGAAGAAATTCCTCTTTGGATCAAGATGTTGTCCATGGAGAGAAGAATCATGTACATGGAACCCGAGAAAATGGCCGAGTAACCCCCTTAGTGTTGGTGGGGGGATTTGGAAAAGTTGGGGGGATTTGCCAGAAGTGATGAAACAAGTGAAGAAGAAGGTGAAGTAAGAAATACTTTACCCCATGCGATAGTGGCATGGAAAGATCCATCCAATAGAAGTCAGAGAAAAGGAACCATCTCTAGGTCGGAGATGGAGAATCAAGATAGTACATTGAGTTTTCCCTTGTTCAATGGAATGGGTAAGGATGATGCAGAGAAACATTGGTTCACCTGTGAAGCAATTTGGTTTGTAAAGAGAGTTGCAAATGATCCAGAAAATATCGCACAAATAGAGACTACATTTAGGGATCGAGACCTAACATGGTACATGAATGATCCAGGTGGATATCAATGGCCACCCACCTTTTCCAACTAGCTCAAAACATTTTTCTGACAATTTTGGCAATTTACTATTTTTAGCAGTTTTAACTTACGGGGCCATTTTGAGGGCCTAAATGAAAGTTTTTCGGGATCAATATTCTCAATTATAGATAAAGGCATCATTAAGCCCCCAAAATGAATCTCCTTGATGATACCTTTCCAATGAGATATCATATGCCTAAAACAGAGATCGTATGAAAACGTTACGACCATGAGAAGTTGATGTACTAACTTACCCAGACATGGCCCACATGACTTTTCGCGCTTCATCTCCTAGGGTTAGGTTTTTTGGATGTATAGGGTTTTTGGATTTCCTGTTTATTGTAAAAAGGCCTTTAGAGCCTCATTGTAATAATCTTCTGGCGAATGAGCACAACCGACACATCTCTTCTCAGAGATAAGCCACCACCATTCCATCAAGCTTGTTTCCGCTGCATTTTACAGTTTCAACTTATTTACTTATTGAATAGAAAACTAGTTTTATTTATCTTCATTATTTTGTGTTAAGCACCTGTTAATAATCTGTAGTCATTTCGTTCTGCTCATAAAATCTGGATTAGTGGTATCAAAGCGGTCTACTCCTTGTCGTCTTAATGCATGTCCTCAACAAGGTCAGAGTACAAAGAGTTGGGTCTCGAGCTTGTTTCCCTTGAGGACAAAAGATCTTGCATGCCCAAGCGACCTCTCATGGAAGGATAAAATAAAGATGAAGGGAAAGGAGATCCTTTCAAACTATTGATTGAGGAATCCCTCATGCAACAAAGGAACGAGATGATGGATAGTTTCATGCAAATCCTTTGGCGGCTACCAACAGGGGACACATCTTCTTCGAGCGGAGGCGCCGCCCCCTTCAAGGTACAAATAAACTTCAATATTCCTATATTTGAAGGTAAAATAGATGCAGATGTTGTAGACAAGTGGTTGAATATACTAGAAGGGTATTTTTATGTCCATAACTTTTTGAATAGATAAAATATTACTTTTGTGCTCCTTAAAGTTGTTCCCCATGTCAATGATTGGTGGGAAACTTTCTGTGAGCAAAAGGAAACAAAGGAGCCCTCATTATTTACAGTCACGACCACTTGAGAATCCTTCAGGGATGTTATTAAGGAACAATACTACCCTATCAGAAGTTATGATGACTTGTATACCAAATGGACCACCCTGCGACAAGAAAGAGACCAAGCAGTGCCATTTTTCAAAAATATCTTCCATACCTTGCGCACCAAGCTGGGTATCAAAGATTCAGAGTGACATCTAGTGCTCAAGTATCACTTCACTCGACATAGATACATCCAGACTGAAATGGAATTTTGGGACATCTCATCCTTGGGCACAGCCTACCGATATGCCGTCAAAATCGAGTAGAATCTTATACAAAAGATGTAGCAATTTGGGCCTGGGAACCACTCACAACAAAATCCAGGAAAGGGTGGCCCCAACCCATAGAACAAACGATAGAGAAAATATGGAAAAAATCAGGACAACCAGTCCAAGCCGCAAGCAAATAAGGACACCATAAAGACAAAGAAAGATACCGGGAAGTGGTAAGACTTCCATAAGATCCCTTGGCATAACACTATTGATTGTCACTCAAAGTAGTCGTTGATGGCAAAAGTGAAAGCCTCTTAATCATATGTAGGTTTTGACTCTGATCCAGAACCAGAAAGGGGAAGACGGATCATTGACATGGAAACCAGTGCAACCGTTGCTACCACCAAGCTCCATCCTGGTGAACCAGACGATTCATAAGAAGGAGAACACCTCTTCCATTCACAAATGTGGGTAAAAGGCACCACGCTGCACTTCATCATTGATAGCAATAGCCAGAAGAACCTCATCTCAGTAGAGGTCATCAAGTGGCTGGCCTTGCCGATAAAACCACACCCACAACCCTACACCATTGGACGACTTTTCCAAGGAAGCAATCTCTACGTCAGCCAACAGTGTCGGTTGTCGTACGACATCAATCCCTTCAAAGATGAGGTATTGTGTGATGTTTCTCCTCTCGAAGTTTGTGATGTTATTTTGGGCCAACCTTATGTATGGAAACGTCATGCTGTATATGATTCTAGGCCTCATAGTTTTATTATTACTTTGAACATGAAATTGTACAGGATACCCGAGGCAGTCCCACCTAGTGCTATTTCCTTGATCTCTACTAAGCAATGCAGGAAGGTCATCTCTCAAATGGGGAAGTTTTTCTTCTTCATGATTCGCTCTCAGAATAAGCAAAATATCACAACCACATTCAGGGTCTTTGCAGCCGACCTCTCCACATAGCAGAAGCAAGTAGATAAGGTCATGGAAGAATACTCAGATATCTTCTCCTCACCTACTGGGGTACCTCTGCATTGCCAAGTCAAACACCCCATCGATCTGACCCCTGACGCACCACTGCCCAATGGGCTAGTCTATCGCCACTCTCTATTATAGAATGAGGAGATCAAGCGACATATCCAAGAACTATTCCACAAGGGGCACATCCATCCCAACTCATCACCTTATGGGAGCCCAATCATGCCGGTACAGAAGAAAGATGGAACATGGCGACTCTGCATTGATTACCGAGATCTGAATAAAATTACAGTCAGAAACCGGTACCCGATTCCCCGAATCGAAGACCTCCTTGATCAACTCATGGGGGCCAAATACTTTAGTAAGATTGATCTGAAGTCTAGCTACCACCATGTCCCAATAGAATAGACATATGTATGGAAAACTGCCTTCAAGTCAAAGGAAGGCCTTTTTGAATGGTTGGTCATGCCCTTTGGTTTGAAAAATGCCCCACCCGCTTTCATGAGGATGATGGATGATATCTTTTGACCATTCACCAATAATTTTGTAGTGGTGTATCTGGATGACATTCTCATTTACAAGAAGACTTGGGCCGAACACTTGCAGCATATTCAATAGGTTTTGCACACCCTGCGACAACACAAGCTATATGCCAACTTGGAAAAATTCTCCTTTGTCATGGACAAGGTCCATTACCTGGGCCACATCATTGATCAACATGGCATACATGTGGATCCATCCAATATCCAAGTCATCTGTGATTCGCTAGCCCCAATCACACTCATTGCACTTCAGAGCTTCTTGGGCCTTGCCAATTTCTACCATAGGTTTGTGTTGGAATTCTCCCATATTGCATGGGCCCTCAGCCAAATAACCAGGGGTGGTGTTACACATCAAAATTACTCGACCGGATAAGTGTCGCATATTCCTCTCAATTGTTGTAAGTGTCGCAACTTCCTTACAACTTTCGCAAGTGTCGCATGTTTCTCACAAGTGTCACAAGTATCATGCTGCCATGTTGCCTATGTCGTGCCTATAACGACATGAGAAGGACACTTGAAACACCTCAAACATTTGATTTGGAAGAGGAGAAATGAGTCAGCAGGCTTGCAAACCTTTTTCCATCTGAAAACATCTCAAAAATTGAGTTTTGGAGGAGAGCGCTCCCCCTTACACTATCTCGGAGCGCCGACGCTCCCCCTTACACTGTCAGGGAGCGTTATAATGCTCCCCCGACCCTTTTGAGGGAGCGCTATAGATTTTGAGTGCGTTGGCGCCCCCTAAAGCCTACTAGGGAGCACTACAATGCTCTGATGGCCCTTTTGAGGGAGCTCTACCTATTTTGGGAAGTTGTTAAGTTGTTGAGATGAATGGGGGAAGCATATTTTCATTCTTGGAAAGAAGTTGGATTCGAATCCCTAGTCCAGCCATGATCTTAGGGAAGATCCTCAACTGAAGGAGGCAAATCCTCAACTTCCCCAAGGATATCTCAAGATTTTTGAGCCTCTCCTAGGCTATATAAGCAAGCTTTCTAATGGTGAAAGAGGATGCAAAATGGAGAATGATACCAAACTTATGATCTCATAAGTGGAGACCGAAAAGAGAGAATTACACCAAACTTATGATCTCATAAGTGGTGTTGGAACATAACTGATTGGGGAAGAATTGCTAGAATGAAACCTATGATATCATAGGAAACACACAGTCAGCCAAAGGAGAAGTGATCAGTGAAGTTGTTGTCAGCCAGGTTGTGGATCTTTCGAGCAAGGGTTAGACGAAGGGGACTTGAAGAAGCTGTCGCATTCGCATCTACGATTGTAAGTACTGCTGTCATTTTTCTCATTAATATGACATGCTTGGCCTGTTTCTTTCTAGTTTGTGTCTGATATTACATGAACTTATCATTAATTGATAGATCTATTTTCAAGCTAATATCGATAGAGTAGGAAGTAGTCATATCTTATTTGTCTGCAGAACTCAGTGAGGAGAAAAGGATTGGAGCGCAACTCAGAGCATGCAGGGACAAACGTCGATAAAGAGGTACTTATGTTATCCTTCCTTCTCACATATTAGTTTAGATAGATTTGAAAGGAAATCAATGTCCACGTTAAGCATTTTTCTATCTAGGGTTAAGGTCAAGCTCTTAGAAGCGATCTACCTGTCCGCAGGGAGATTTTCCTACAACAGGTGGTGGTAAGGAAAAATTTGTGTGGGGCCGGTCCCAACAACAAGATTTTGATGATTTGAAGAAATGCTTATGCTCAAACCTAGTACTTTCACTACCAGACCTGCAACAACCCTTTGAGATTGAGACAAATGATTCAGACTATGCGGTGGGAACTGTTCTCACTCATCATGGCCACCTTGTGGCCTATCATAGTGAGACACTATCAGATGTTGTCCATAATTACCCTACTTACGATAAAGAAATGTAATCCATTATGCAAGCTTGCCGCTAGTGGAGACATTACATTCTTAGGAAGGAGACAATCATCCACACTGATCATAAGTCACTGCAGTTCATGCAGACACAAGGAAAATTGTAGAATGATCGCCATCAAAAGTGGTCCATATACTTGGAGCAATTCCACCTCAACATCAAGTATAAAATAGGAAGCACCAATCACGTGGTTTATTTCCTCAGTAGACTGCCAGTCACGATACTCACCATGATGCTAGAATCTTGCGACCATGAGACCTCTGGATGGCCACAACTCTATGAGACAAACCCATAATTCACCATCACCTACCAAATGTTGGGTGCAAACATAGTTGTCGATAATTTCCATCTCCAGGATGGGTTGTTGTGTCATCTGGGCCATATCTATGTTCCCTAGAGCGAGCAAGAAAAGTTGATTTGGGAATCCCACTACAGTTGGGTGGCAGGACACTTTGGCGTTGAAAAGACAATGGTGATGCTACAAAAACATTTCTACTGGCTAAAACTTCGACAGGAGGTCAACAAGTATATCAGGTCCTGCACTGCCTGTGTTATTGCCAAACCAAACACTAAGAAACAAGGCTTGTACACCCCTCTTCCTACCCCTGACAGACCATGGGAATCCATCTCAATGGACTACATGTTGGGCCACCCATCCACTAAGCGGGGAAATGACTGTTTTTTTGTGGTTGTTGATTGATTTTCTAAGATGGCGATTCGGGTTGCCTGTAAGAAGAACATCACAGTAGAGGCCACTACCAAGATCTTCTTTGAACAAGTCTGGGTACATTTTGGAATCCCACAAACCATTGTCTCAGATCGAGACAGTTAATTTCTTAGCACATTTTGGTTGAGCCTCTGGTCACTGCTGGACACCAAGATCACCAAATCCATGACCTTCCACCCCTAGATAGATGGCCAAACCGAGGTCATAAATCGAATGATTGTTCATATACTTTGTATATATAATTCAAATCACCCTCACACATAGGATGAGATCCCTCCCTATGTCCAACATAGCTACAACCGTTCCCTACATAGCTCAATCGACCACAACCCCTTTCAGGTGGGGTTGGGATTCCAACCCTTGGGTCCCATAGATGTTGCACTTCCCCTTGCAGTCACCTCGACCGACTCATCTCCTTCTCCAACTGAAGCTGACAAATCCACCTGGTTCATTGAGAGGATCCATCACATCCACCAATAGGTTCAAGATATCCTACAAAATCCCAATGACAAGTACAATCAACGCCATGATCAACATTAGGTGCCACATAAGTTTCAGGTGGGCAACAAAGTTTGGTTGCACTTGCAGAAAGAATGCCTTACAGGACCCCATCGGAAGCTTCACCCACTTCGTTATGGGTCATACACCATCACCAAGGTCATGGGGGATATTTATTTTTAGCTCAACATTCCTCCTTTCCTTGGCCTACACCCAATGTTCAATGTGGATCTCCTTCGCCCTTATTTCCCACCATTATTGGACACCTCAGACATAGAAGAAAAATTGGCACCAACAGAGCTCAACCCCGACTGCATACAAAAATAATCCAGTGATCATATTGTGGACACACATATCAATGGAACTCAAAATTAAAGGATCCAAATTTATCAAGTCGTCAAAGAAGGGTAGCTCTTGCACCAAGGCAAGTGGCTCACCCAGGGCCAAATTCAGCAGAAATTTCCTCATCTAATGGGGGAACTCAACACAATGGACACCATTCATTCCTAAGGAGGGAGGATTGATCTAGGTGGATATCGGTGGCCACCCACCTTTTCCAACTAGCTCAAAACAATTTTCTGGCAATTTTGGCAAATTACTATTTTTAGCAGTTTTAACTTCTGGGGCCATTTTGAGGGCCTAAATGAAGGTTTTTTAGGGATTGTTCTTCTCAATGATAATTTAAGGAATTATTGATTCCCAAAAATGAATCTCCTCGATGATACCTTTCCAATGGGCTATCATATTCCTAAAACAAAGATCGTATGCAAAAGTTACGACCCTGGGAAGTTGATGTACTAACTTACCCAGATGGGCCCCACATGACTTTTGGCACTTCATCTCCTAGGGTTAGGATTTTTGGATCTCTAGGGTTTTTGGCATTCTGTTTATTGTAAAAATGTCTTTGGAGCCTCATTGTAATAATCTTCTGGCGAATGAGCATAGCCGACACATCTCTTCTTAGAGATAAGCCACCATCATTCCAATAAGCTTGTTTCCATTGCATTTTATAGTTTCAACTTATTTGCTTATTGAATAGAAAACCAATTTTACCGTATCTCTGTTATTTTGTGTTAAGCACCTGTTAATAATATGTAGTCATTTCATTCTGCTCGTAAAATCTGGATCAATTAAATACAAAGATATTGCACCAGTGGGAAAGGAAAGGTCCCTGGTCGAGACTAAGCATGATCTTCTTAGAGAGTGTTGTTCCTAAAGTGTGCACCTGACCACTAAAGGGAAGATCTAGGCCACCTCATGTTTATAATGATTGGTTTTTGATCAGTTGGTTTTGTTGGTCAGCTTAAGGATAGGTTTTAAAAGAAGGTAATCTGGTTGGACATGCCACACAGTATAAAAGTAGGTTCTCCTTTGCTAATGGTATGGATATTAATGAACAATTGGGGATATGAAAAGACAAACACAAGAAAAAACAAAAAGAAATGCAATGAATCACTTGCTATGTGATAATAAAGACTTAAAATAATATCTTAAGACTTAGACAAATATCTAAATGCAAATCATTCAATAGGTTGCTGAATAATAGATCTTTTGCTAAACAATAGTTGTATAACAGGTTGCAGAATCAACAAAAGATGAACTAAAACAATGGCTGAAAGAATAAGGAAATTTAAATTGCACACATCACAAAATTTTCATTCAAGACAAGATTAAATACATAAATATTTGAGTAAGAGAACACAATTGTCATCAACATATATTCACTAGGTAGAGAACTTTACAGTCAACTGTGCGGGTCCAGCCATCCTACTGCTTCTATTCTTCTCCAAAAATTGAACTCCCCTTTAAAACATACATAAACTACATATTTATAAGAGTTGCAGAGGTTCTCTTCTATCTGGGATTGAGGCTTAACTCTATACTACTAGTTGTAAAACAACTAATTAACTGAACTAAACACACACTGGAGTATATCAAGGAATACTTCAAGCTTGACTTAATCAAAACTGAGTGGTTCTTATCATAGAAGACCACTGATTATGCTTGAAACTAAAAGGAACCATGCAATTAAACATCTGAGACTGCTGCTACAATGAAATAATATTGATGCATGCGTTGGAGCGAACTGATATTTGACAAAAATGACCAAGAGTGACAAAACTAAGTTTTGTATTGATCATGGCATGCACATGCTTTGTTGGAGGCCACTGGAGACAACTGAAAGTTTGGTTGAGTCTTTCCCCTACTTATCTCTTTGAGGACATAAGAAAGTCATGTTGTGATTTTCTAGAGTCTCGACATGTAGTTTTCCCGTTCCTGGTTTGGTGCCCCTTTTTGATCTTTTTCAAATGTGCAATAAACGTGGGTGAGCCACTTTGAAATTTTGGCATTTGGAGGTTTGCGATTTTCATAGCATCTAAATCTCCCAAAGTGCTAATATCGTGAAGTCATTAATCCATTCTTATATTAGGCTAATTAACCTGAGATTAATACTTTAATTATTAAAGGATTTTGGGAATTAGGAAATTTGAGAGACCTATAGTGTTGTGTTTGAAAACCTCCTGGAGGAAGATCTCCTGAATCTGATGTGGCAGCTTGACGTCAACTGTTGATGTGTCACAGAAAGGAGGGTGACACGTGTTACTTGAAATAATGCATATGTTAGCCCCAAATGTGCCAAAAATGGGTTCCATGTGTCTCGACTGACGACTGCCACATATTAGTTCTAGATGAATGCCACATGTCAGTGCCATATGGATGCCACATGTTAGCACTAGATGGTTGCCACATGTCTTGGCGGATGAGTGTCATGTGCTTCCGCACTTCGAAAGTTTTCGGATGTGTGGCGTGAAAATATCTCGAAGTATTACGGTCATGAAGTGACATGTCTTAGAAAGAGAGTGGCACGTGTCACTCGGAAATCAGCAGATGACACAACCAAATGACCTGAAATGAGTTCCATGTGTCATGACTTATGGATGCCATGTGTCTCCATCATATCAAAATTTTGAGGCTCCATGATTGTCTTGAAGTAAAACCTCCTAGATTGTTATAACCCTAAATTGCACTATCCCTGCTTACCTGGCATCAGGCCCATTCATGCCTCTTCCTAGCCAAAAACCATGCTGAGCAATTCCTAAAAAACCACTTAAAACAAGCAACCCGCGCCCTAACTTCTCACTGGGCACGGGCAACTGCTTGCTGTCCTTATACTGCACGCGGGCATCCGCGGGCTAACCCAAAACAGCCCGCGGGTACCTAACAAAGAAAAAAATCAAGAAAGTTTCCGCCAAGACACGAGGATTTTTGTCAGTTAACTGGAACTCCGAGCCATGCATGGCCGAGAGTTCGCCAAAAACCCTAGCTCCTTCTAGCCTATAAAAGGAAGGGGTAGGGGTACTATTCAAGAGAGGAAAAA
>JZKD02S1043408.1:466241-493510 GCA_000966675.3 Picea glauca | reverse complement strand
GGAATTTGCGAAGGAGTTTTACCATGCCCCTTTGGAGAATTCAGAAGAGGTCTTGAACTGGTAGAAGAAGAAGAAGAAGAAGATGGAGGAGAGGGTGGTGGAGAAGCACCATTCCTTCCATTTTCGTTTGGAGTTTTGTCACCACTGCTTCCCTTATGCCTTGAAGGGTTGGAGCCTTCACCTTGCGACAATATGTTCCTTTCCATCAAGATCTTCATCATCTCTCTCATATCCATGACAGCCTTTCTGAGATCTTCATCTTCTGTAGGAACACGTTCATGACTTTCTTCATGAACCATACTTGGTGAATGCCTCCTTGAAACTTGCGGTGATGGTATATGCTTCATCCTTGAAGGATGAGAACTTGGCTCCACAAGTTGACCTTCTCCTCTTGTGAGTTTCAACCTTGTGAGCATCAGAAACAAAACACTTGCAAACAATCAAGTCCTCAAAAATCATTTCTCTGATACCAACTTGATCTTAGCATCTAGCCTCCCTATGGAACAAGAAGAGGACGAATGGACTGCACCTTTCCAGAAATTGTAGAGTTACTACAACATCAATGCCGATGATTATGATGATCCCAGGAAGGTAAACATTACTGAAACAGAAGGCCAAAGAAATGTGGAAAGACCAGGAGTTGAGCTACCATTTATTGGTCAGCCAATCAAGATTAAAAAAGTCAATATTGGGACAGAGGAGACATCGAAGCTTGCCAATGTCAAAGATTATTGGCATGATGCTACCATTGACAAGATTACAGAGTTATTGCATGAATATCAGGACTTGTTTCCGACCAAGTTCACTGATATGAAGGGTATCAAAGGTCCTATGGGAGAAATGAGGATCCCTTTGAAACCAGGTGCGAAGCCAGTCAAGCAAAGACCCTACAGATTGAACCTAAAATATAAGGAAACATTGAAGATTGAGCTTGAAAGAATGCTGGAAGTAGGGATTATTGAACCTGTTGAAGAGTCGGAGTGGATTATCCCTATAGTCGTTCAATACAAAAAGATAGGAGAAATCAAGATATGTGTGGACCTTAGAAGGTTGAATGATGCTTATCTACATGACCCTTTCCCTACACCATTCACTGATGAAGTATTAGACAATGTGGGAGGCCAGGAGGTATATTCTTTTACAGATGGATTTTCAGGATACCATCAGATCTGAATTGCTAAGGAGGACCACCACAAGAACAGGTTTTCCATAGAATGGGTATCCCACCAATATACAGTAATGACATTTGGACTGAAGAATGCCCCAACCATCTTTTCCAGGATGGTGGTCAAAGCGTTCAAAGAATTTTTGCATAATTTTTTAGAAGCATATTGTGATGACTGGACTGTGTTTAGTTTGTTGAAAAATCATATTGAATGTCTAAGGATAATGTTGGATAAATGCAGGTAGTGTCAAATTGCCTTGAATCTGAATAAGTGCATCTTCTTCTCACCATTTGGAATGTTATTAGTCCATATTGTATGCAAGCAAGGATTACTAGTTGATCCATCTAAAATTGCAATTATAGTTGATTTTCCACCTCCTACTTCAGTCAAACAACTGCGCACTATGCTAGGACATTCTGACTATTATAGTAAATTAAGTAAAGGCTATGCCCAAATAAAAACACCGATGGAGAAGTTGTTGAAGAAGGATTGCTAGTTTGGATGGAAAGACGAATGCCAACAGAGCTTCGACACGCTAAAATAGAAGATGGTCACTGCACCCATTCTGGTTTTTCCATATTGTAGAAAAGAGATTCATGTGCATGTCGATGAGTCTTCTATTGCATTGGGAGCAGTACTGGCACAACCAGGAGAAGGGGAGATCAACTATCTGTTAGATTTTGCTAGCAGGAAGCTATCTATAGCGGAGTTCAACTACACCACTATTGAGAGACAAGGATTAGACATGGTGTATGCGTTGCAAAAATTACACCACTACTTGTTGGGAGGACACTTTAAAATGTTTACATATCACTCCACATTGAAATATCTAGTCAACAAGACAGTGTTGGGGGGGAGAATATGCAGATGGATTTTGCTATTTCAAGAATATGATTTTGAAATCATAGTTAATCCAGGAAGAATGAACAAGGGTCCTGACCACTTGTTGAGGCTGGAACATGGCGAAGAACCCACCATTTTGGAGGATACACTGTTGGATGCACAACTTCTCTCCATTATAAAGATTAATGACCACTTCCCAGACATAGTCCAGTTCCAGTCAACAGGAATGGCACCTAGTGAGTATATAATTCCCTAGAAGAAACAACTAGTGGTGCACGCTACAGAATTTTCACTTATAGATGGTCAAATATACAAACTGGGACCTGATGAGATACTAAGAAGATGTGTTATGGAGACAAAGTGACCATTGATCCTTGTAGAAGCTCATGAAGGCATCGTAGGAGGAAACTACGCAGGGAGAGCAACTGCGCAAAAGGTCCTGAGAGATGGCCTTTGGTGGCCCACCTTACATAGAGATGCTGAAGATTATGCCAGAGCCTGCGATGTATGCCAGAGAATTGGGAAACTATGCAGAAGAGATGAGATACCATTGGCATCATAAATGAACCCACAAGCATTTGAAAAGTGGGCCATTGACTTTGTGGAACCTATAAACCCACCAGGAAAGTGCACAGGAGAAAGGTATATCATTAATGCAACAAAATACTTAACCAGATGGGCTGAAGCCAAAGAAGTTAAATACTATAGTGAAACTACAGCTGCACATTTTATATTTGATGACATAATAACCAGGTTTGGATGCCCCAAGATCCTTATGAGTGATCAAGGTACCGACTTCATCAATAAGACAGTTGGAGCCCTAACTGAAGAATTTGCAGTCCACCATCAAATGAGTACACCTTACAATCCACAAGCAAATGGAATAGTTGAAGCATTCAATAAGATCTTGGAGACAACAGTAACACAAATTTTCATTTTGAACAGGGATGACTGGGACTTAAGAGTACCTGCAGTACTATGGGCCTATTGAACCACTTGCAAGAAATTAACAATGCAAACTCCTTTCAAGTTGGTTTATGGTCTTAAAGCTGTTGTACCGATTTAATACTTGGTCCCAAGATTAAGAATTGCTACTTTTATAGGTATGGATGACACTGGTGTTGTTCAAGAAAGGCTCGCACAGTTGGTTGAACTGGAAGAAGACAGATTCATTGCAAGATTCCACCAGCAGGTTCAGAAGGAATGAGAGAAGGCATATCATGACAGACACATCAAGAAGAGGGAACTCAAGCAAGGTGATTTAGTACTGGTGTATGACAGTAATTTTATAAGACACCCAGGGAAGTTCAGAACGCATTATCTTGGACCATATGAGATCGCCTATGTTACAGAAGGAGGATATGCGCAACTGAGAACATTGAAGGGAGAATGGAAGGAAGGATTGGTGAATGGGAGTCGGCTGAAGTTGTACTATGACAACCAGATGCCTCTCAACTCTCAGTAAAATCATGAGAAAAAGGGTCTAAGTACCAAGTGTAGTTGAAACTGGGTACCAGACATGGAAAAGATAGTCCACACAAGGAGGGAGAGGTGGCATAAAGAAGAAACCAAGGTTGCCCTGTGCAGTCCAAAGTCGAAGAAAAACAGAAGGATCGGATCCAAAGTGCCTTGGGACAAGTCAGAGGTGAGTGTTGGGGGCATGTTGGCCCTTGGTTATGGAAGGAAGTGAAGAACAAGGAAGAAAAGGTGAAAAGCGAACTTCGCGGGAGACACAGTGACTGTTACTAGGTCGAAGTAAGAAAAAGAGAAGAAAATATGTAGCGAAGCAAGGAAATGAAATCCGTAGGATGAGGAGATCAAGGATGAAAAATCAGTAAGGAATATGGATCATGGACAAATCAACAAGTGGAAAAATCCACCATTGGATTCTTTGTAGCACTGCACGAGAAGGAAGGAAAGACAGGCTGGCGAAGCCCAGAAAAAGAGGGTCAAGTTGACCTAGGGTTTTAGCACCTAGGTTTCAACCTAAGGTTGTTGGTGAGGTGTTGTAATGTATAAATAGAGGGATAAAAGGCCTAGGTTTGGTTGGTAACTATGCAGTACAATATTTTTGTTGATCTAGCTATAGTATTGAGTGAGGGATCATTGTATTGAGAGAGAGAAGTGAAGAGGGAGAGAAAGCCTTATGGTATTGTAAGATCTTCTGCTGTGTGCGAAGGTCAATTCCTGTAGCTGGGTGTGCAGGAAGGGGAGAGAAAGAGAGAAGAAAGAGAATCTACTAGCTGAGAGCGCATATAAGAATTGTATGCTTTACCTTAATGAATCATAATAACAATTCTGTGGACGTAGCCCTAGAGAGAGGGTGAACCATGTACATTTGTTGTTGTGTGTGTGATTGATTCTTTGATCTCTGTCATTGTTGTATTGTTATCTTCCTTATTGTATTAGATCAAATCTATAGATATGAAGGATAGATCTAGCTTGTTGAATGTCGAATGATAGATGCATGATTTATTGTTGTTGTAATAGATCCACTTGATATTCCCCTGGTTGTAGACATCTCTGTCCTGCAACCCCCTCATAGCTACTTCGGGTGAGACTGCATCTTCTTTGCAGGTGTTTCTGAAAGGGCCAGTAGCTAGGGCTTGTTGTTGCTCTCTTGGAGCTGAACCCTGGGTCTACCCCTGTGCCAACAACAACAAAACATTAGCTGGCATCTCATAATCATGGATTCAAAAGCTGATCATGCTAAAACTTACCACATTTGATATTTTGGAAAAATAAGAATACATCCATCTCGCTATTGGATCTTGAAACTCATGAAAATCCTCCAACTGTTGAGAGGAAAAAGTTGTTGTTGTGTGAGATCTGCATTATAAAAAAGTTTGAGCTTCTCCTGTCCTCTTTGAAACAACTCATGAAAGTAATGTGATTCACAACCATAAAGGGTAGCACAACAGTCCTTATACTTCTCATCTTTTCATTTGAAATGAATGGGTATATCTTATGCATTGTTGGTTTTCTCTTGTTCTAGCTCCAGAATGTCATCTTCAGACTTATAGATTTCCTGTTGCTCAACAATTCCATAAGGGAGTGGAACAACTTGCTCGTGACCTTCAACATAACTTTCCTCGTATTTAATCAAATCTTTATGAGAACATAGAACAACAGATGTATCATAAAAACGAGTAACTGAGGCACCTAGAATAATGAAAGATGTATCCAAAGCCTTTTTATCATAAATTTCATCATTAATGTAATTCCCAACATCATATTTTTGAATAAAAGAATCAAAAGAAGACTCATATGTAACCAAATATTCATCCACCTCCTCAATGGAAAAATACCTTTTATTTTCACTACTAAAAGAACTAATAAGTGACTGTCAAATATGAGATCCAAATTCTTCACAACAGTCTTCACAAAGTAAATCATCTAGAATTATTTTTTTACAATGCTCACTAAATGCAACATGGAACGCTTCCATGGAGGAGATTCTAGCAAAGGGAAAGGATCGATACCACTCACGAGCATATCCCTCTAATGAGTGCATGAACATCTTCATTAATACATCATCATGATGTATTCCCCACTGATGCATGAGTTCATGATACTCAAGCAAATGATCAGTAGGGTTTTCATATCTATGTTCTCTAAATCTGGGCAAGAAATCACCCCACTCATCTATAGTAGGAACAACATTTGGAAAAATAGGAACAACAGATAAATTAAAAGGAGAAAACCTTTGAGCCAAGATGGATTCCATCTTAAAATATGACTTCTTAAAACTATGGAGTCGCCGCTGGATTATTTAACCATGGAGTCACCAGGTGAATGATATGCAGTCTAAATGTGTCTGGTCTTTGTTCACCATCAAAGAACATATCTGATCATTATTGTTCTCCCAGAGAAAAATATTTCGTTACTCCGTTCCCTGACAACAGAGCCAGAAGATGTTGGTCCTAAAGTTTGCACCTGAATGCTAAAGGGTAGAGCTAGGTCACCTCAATTTTATAATGATTTGTTTTTGATCAGTTGGTTTTGTTGGTAAGCTTAAGGATAGGTTTTCAAAGAAGGTAATCTGGTTGGACATGCAACACAGTATAAAAGTAGGTTCTCCTTTTCTAATGGTATGGATATTAATGAACAGTTGGGGATATGAAAAGACAAACACAAGAAACAACAATAAGCAATGCAATGAATCACTTTCTATGTGAGAATAAATACTTAAAATAATATCTTAAGAATTAGACAAATATCTAAATGCAAATCATTCAACATGTTGTTGAATAGTAGATCTTTCTCTAAAAAATAGTTTTATAACAGGTTGTAGAATTAACATCAGACGAACTAAAACAATGGTTGAAAGAATAAGGAAATGTACATTGCACACATCACAAAATTTGCATTCAAGACAAGATTAAGAACATAAATATTTGACTAAGAGAACACCACTGTCATCAACATATATTCACAAGGTAGAGAAATTTACAGTCAACTGCATGGGTCCAACACTCTTGCTGCTTCTATTCTTATCCAAAAACTAAACCCCCCTTTAAAACATACAAAAAATACATATTTATAAGAGTTGCAGAGGCTTGTGTCCATCTGGGATTGAGGCTTAACTCTATACTACCAGTTGTAAAACAACTAATTCACTGAACTAAGCATATGCTGGAGTATATCAAGGAATACTCTGAGCTTGAATTAATAAAAAATGAGTGGTTCTTATCACAAAAGACCATTGATTATGCTTGAAACTAAAAGGAACCATTCAATTAAACATCTGAAATTGTTGCTACAATGAAATGATATTGATGCATGCATTGGAGCGAACTGAGATCTAACAGAAATGACCAAGAGTGACAATACTGAGTTCTGTATCGATCATGGCACACACGCACACTGTTGGAGGACACTAGAGACAAATGAAAGTGTGGCTATGTCTTTCCACTACTTATCTCTTTGAGGACAGAAGCAAGTCGTGTTGCACTTTTCTGGAGTCTAGACATGTAGTTTTCATGTTCCTGGTTTGGAGCCCCTTTTTTATATTTTTCAAATGTGCAATAAACATGTGTGAACCACTTAGAAATTTCAATGTTCAAAGGTTTGCGATTTGCATTGCATCTAAATCTCTCAGAGTGCTAATCTCATGAAGTCACTAATTTTTTCTTATATTAGGCTAATTAACTCGAGATTAATACTTTAATAATTAAAGGATTTTGGGAGTTCGGAACTTCGGGAGACCTGTAGTGCTGCATTTGAAAACCTCCTCGAGGAAGATCTCCCAAATCCAATGTGGTAACCTGACGTCAACTGTTGACGTGTCATAGAAAGGAGGGTGAGACGTGTCACTTGAAATAATGCATATGTCAACCCCAAATGTGCCAAAAATGGGTGCCATGTGTCTCGATTGACGACTGTTACGTGTCAGTGCTAGATTAATTCCACATGTTAGTGCTAGATGGATTCCATGTGTCAGCACCAGATGGCTACCACATGTCTTGGTGGATGAGTGTTGTGTGCTTTAGAACTTCAGGCTTCGGGATTTTTTGGATGTGCGGTGTGAAAATCTCTCGAAGTAGTACGGTCCCGAAGTGATGTGTCTTAGAAGGAGAGTGACGTGTGTCACTAAAAAATGGGCATTTGACGCAACCAAATGACCTGAAATGAGTGCCATGTGTCATGAATGATGGATGCCACGTGTCTCCTGCATTTCGGTATTTCGGTGCTCCGTGCTTGTCTTGAAGTAATTAAACCTCCCATATGAACTAACTCGTGAAGTGTGTGGTAGTGAGGGTCCACTCCGACACTTCAGGGACCTTCTGCTTCAGAGCTTCGACACTTCAAAGCTTCAAAGGCTTTGACACTTCGATATCTGGACACATTGAAATAATTGAACCAATGGCAAGTTCAGACGCCCAAACGCTGAAGTCGCGAAGTCAATCTTGTTAAACCCCACGTGAGTTTGAGGCTCTGAATGCACGAGAGCCATTGATCTGCATCGATTGTTGGATATCCACTATTGAATATTTGACCTGTCTATTTGTATTAATTCTAAGCCCGAAATGGACTTCTTTGATTTGTTACCTTTTTCTGCAGAAGCTTACTGAGCTTACAAAGGACTTGTTGGACTTGAATGTCTCATGCGCACACAAAATACTTGGTGGACCTGTTGCATGCTCAATTAGTGAAAAATATGATGACAAGTATTTCGAACTCAAACTAAAACATGAAATCATCCTTCAAGAAAGAGAAAAAAGATGGTGCAAAATAATTAAATACAAGCAGGGGCCATGATGTTGAGTGATTAAATAATGGAGAATAAGCTAAGAAAGCAGCCAAAAAACTTAGAATTGATGGATGTATAGGGTAAAGGAGGGAAAAGGGCAGGGGTACAGACCTAGGTTACAACATTGGCTGCAACTAGGGATAACACTTCCTTGTGAGGTGCTAAGAACAGTAGATCGAGTGCCTTACCTTTGAGAACCTCACAAGATCATGATGCGCTTGGAAGCTACACCTCGATGCCGAGAGAAATTAGTCAAGTTGGCACATGTTTAGTCACAAATAGACAACCTAAAAACATAGTTGAAAGATATGGCTAAGACAAAATTAGTGTGCGAGCATGTTTGTTGTACTACATGTCATTTCGAGGGGCATCGCTGAGACGGGTGCCTTGTCCTTCCAAATTATGTGGCAACATGCATGCCGAGTCCACTTCCATATGGATAGTATGAATGGTGTGAAATATGTAGGCAATGGGGCCATGTTTCACCCCATTGTCCCACATTACATAAATACCAGACAACAACTCACACCAAATTATGCGATTTTTGTAAGTCTGTCATCTATGATGTCAATAGTTGTTGCTCCCTCCAATTAATGCAAGATAAAACTCACAATACATTTTGGGTATAGGAGGAGAAAACATATGGTGAGCGTGGTGACACAGATAGAGGAAGATACCAAGGAGGACCCTGAGGTGGATATGGACATGGTCACGACCACATATATGGAGGCAAAGGAGGAAACCCCCCCACCTGTTTTAATTGTGGTGAGATTGCTCATGTATCATGATTTTGCACAAATTTACACACGATCTGCTCCCATTTTTATATTCCTGAACATGTAACCGGGGATTGTCCCAAGTTACTAAATAAGTTGGAGGACAAGAATACCAACTGTAACATGGTGCATGCTGAGCCGTGCAAAAAGAAAAAAAAGAATCAGGAGGTTGACGTCTGGGTAGTAACCCACAAAGGGGAAAAGAAAAAGGAAAAATCTAAGCATGGTGAAGGCTTAGGTAAACAATTGGATGGAAATATCAAGAAGGCACCTCAGCTCCCCCAAATTTTGATGTTGCTCAGTAAAATCAATTTCTACGCAATTCCCAGAGATCACTTGAAGAAGAAAGAGCGCATGAGGAGTTTCAATGTGTGACTCAAAGGTGTTTGGAAGAGGCATAGATCTAGGAGGAAGTACAGAGAGTGACACAAAGGTTTCTAGAATAATCTTGGATCCACAAAGAGGTACAAAGAGCGATGTAGAGGTCACTGGAAGAAGTTCGTGTGCATGAGTAATTGCAACACATGATGAAAAGATATTTGGAGGAGGCTCATGTGCATGAAAAAATACAACACATGACCCAAATATCAATAGAGGAAGCACATGGAAATACTACGCTACGACACACTAAGAAAAAATCATACAAAGAATAGCTGTAAGAGGAGTTGTAACACACATTACATAGACAATCCTTGTGCAACCTAGGTTTCATGGAAGAAGTCGCATATCAAGTCAATAACTTCTTGCATTGTTGTTTGCAATTTCTTAAATATATAGAAGCCACAAGTAAGATGACCTATATGTTAGCTACTTGCATGAAGGAACAAGGAGAGGAGACCACCATATCTACTCTACTACCATAAAAGGAGGTATGTCATGTCAATAAGAAAAAATGCACTGTCTGAGAATTTAAAATGACAACAGAGCTTGGTGGGTACGATAGGGATGGATTCATGTTGGATTTGAGATCCGACATAATAATAAATCTTGGGAAGTGATGGATAATCCTAAGTTGGTTTGGTTTCCCATTCAACTCTGAATGGCCAATCAATACAAGATCTACCCCATCGACTGACTAGAGAAAGTAGAAGTGAACATTGAAGGAGTGAAAACAAAGGCTGACTTCAAATTCATTGATATCATGGATGAGTTTTATCCATATCCTGCACTACTAGGGATTGACTGGGCCTTTGAAAATAATGCAGCATTAAATTTGAAGAGGAGGAAGATTTCTTTTGAAACTGACACCCTATGCATTGTTGCACCACTAGATCCATATGAGGGAAACTGATATAATGAGCTCATGGATGAGTACATGCATATTTGGTCATTGAAAACATTTACAATATCATAGGGCGCAGGGAGGACTACATCAACCCCACCACAGATGGAGAATTAAGCTAGAGAAGTGTCAAGTCTTGTGACACAGATTCTGAAGATGCCATGGAGAGGTGGACAAACAAGATTTATGAAGTTTCCATGCACATATGAGAGAATAATAAAATTATTTCCATGGATCGGGTCTGATTTGTCCAATGCCCCATGATTTGATGGAACATGGCCAGTGATCCAGGTGGATATTGGTGGCCACCCACCTATTCCAACTGGCTCCTTGTGTCGATTTTTTGTTCAACATGTTATTTTGTACTTCTTTGTAATTGTGAGTTCTACACTTTTGGGGATGTCTAAATCCCCACACATCCTCCAAGTGGATACAGGTGTCCTCTCTCCTAATTTGACTGGCTTATTTTGTATGTTTTCATGTCAACACAACTTGTTATACTTCTAGGGCCATTTTGGGTCCCTAAAAATTTTATTTTTGGCTCACAATAGTCAAACTATAGACAAATTTAGTTTTTTATAGTGGAATGCGTAGCTCTCTGAAATACCTTTCCAACGGGCTATCATGTGCCTAAAACAGAGGTCGTATGAAAAAGTTACGACTCTTGGAAGTTGAGGTACCAAATTACACCAACTTACCCATATGGCCCACATGACTTTTGGCGTTTAACCTTCTAGGGTTAGGTTTTGGATGTCTAGGGTTTTGGAATTCATGAATAATATCAAAAAGGCCTCTGGAGCCTCATTGTAATCCATTCTTCTTAGACAGATGTGCATAGAAGCCACATCTATTCTCCGAGATAGCTACCACCATTCGAGCAAGTGTTTCAGTTCTGTAGTTTTACAGTTTCAACCTATTTGATTATTTAATAGAAGATATTGTTCACTAGATATTTGTGTTATTCTTCATATCTCTATGTTTATTATATTCAGTGTTTTAATTAGTTTGTTCCACTCCTAAATCTGGATCAGTGGTATTAGAGCAGTCTACTCTTCATTTATTTTTCTTCGTGCATGTCCTCGACAAGATCTGGGTACAAGAAGTTGGGACTCGAACCAATCGAGCCATTAAAATATTAGCCACATCGAGCCTGATAAAAACCCATGGGGGATGAAAGTAAAGATTATGGAGCAAGATATCCTATTAAAATGTTTCTCGAGGAAGCCCTCGCGTGGAAAAGGAACGAAATGATGGACAACTTCACGCAGATCCTTCTATGACTGCCCACAAGAGAAGCATCTTCATCAAGTGGCCATGCAACCTCCTTCAAGGTACATGTAAATTTTGATATTCCATTATTTGAAGGACTAATAGATGCGGATGTTGTAGATAAATGGTTGAATCTACTCGAACGATATTTTTCAGTCCACAATTTTTTCGATAGGGAAAAGATCACTTTTTCACTCCTCAAGGTCGCTCCCCATGTTAAAGACTGGTGGGATACTTACTCTGAGAAAAGGGCCATGGAGGAATATACAATTTTTTTGGTGGCCCCTACATGGGATTCCTTCTGGGATGCCATTAAATAATAGTACTACCCTTTTGGAAGCTACGAGGATCAGTACATCATATGGACCACCCTACGCCAATAAAGGGACTAGACAGTACTAGATTTCACCAATATTTTCCATACCCTACACACCAAATTGGGTATCAAAGACTCTAAGCATCATTTGGTGCTCAAATTTTGTGGCTTTTTGCATAGATACATTAAAAAAGAAATGTATTTCTTGGACATTGCCTCATTGGGCATGACTTATAGATACACTGTCAAGATCGAGCATAAATTTAAACATAAATGACAAGAGTTTAGATCTGCAAACCCGTCACAGTCAAAGCAAGGAAAAGGAAACCCCAACCCACAAAGAAAGGGACCAAGTCAAGACAGATGCCCTCAAGACAACTATTCCAAACCACAACACAAGAAGGGAAATGAGAAGACAAAGAAGGACACGAGAAAATGGTATGAGTACCATAAAATTCCTTGGCACAAAATTGAAGAATGTCGCTCCAAGCAGTCCCTTGTGGCCGAGCTGAAGGATTCTAAGTTAGAGGTTGATTCTGATTCTGAGTCAAAACCTAAAGGAGGGAAGCATATTATCGATGTTGAACCCAGTTCCATTGTTGCTACCACCAAAGTCTTGCCAAGAGAACCAGAAGAAACAGAGGAAGGGGAACACCTCTTTCACTCGTAGATGTGGGTCAAGAGGGATCCAATTCATTTCATTATCAACAACGGTAGTTAGAAGAACCTGATTTCAGAAGAGATCATCAACTGGATGGACCCACTAATGACACCACACCCGCATCCCTACACCATCGGTTGGCTTCACCAAGGAATAGATCTTCGTGTCAACCAACAGTGTCGTCTGCCCTATGACATAAATCCTTTCAAAGATGAGGTACTGTGTGATATTTATACCCTTGAAGTTTGTGATGTTATTTTAGGAAAACCATATTTGTGGAAGCGTCATGTTGTGTATGACTCTAGACCCTACAGTGTTATTATTACTTTGGGTATACAATTGTATAGGATCCCAGAGGTAGCGCCACCTACTGTTATTTCTTTAATCTCTGCTAAGAAATTCAGTAAGGTTATTTCACAGATTGGTAAGTTTGTCTTCTTTGTGATCTATGCTCATAGTAAGAAGAAGGTCTCCACCACATCCATGGTGTCTACATAACGCCTCTCTTTGCAACAAAATAAAGTGGATAGGATCGTGAAAGAATATAGAGACATATTCTCCTCACCTATAGGGGTACCAACACACTGCCAAGTCAAGCATCTAATTGATATGACCCTCGACATGCCTCTACCTAATGGACCATTCTATCGACACTTGCTGATGGAGAATGACAAAATCAGGCATCAGATCCAAGAGCTTCTTCAAAATGGGAACATTAGGCCCATATCCTCCCCTTGTGGAAGCCCGATTGTACTGATGTAGAAGAACGATTGGACTTGGTGACTCTGTAATGATTACAGAGCCTTAAAAAAAATCACAGTCAGGAACCACTACCCGACCCATTCCCAGGATTGATGAACTTCTGGACCAACTCAAGGGGGAAATTTCTTCAACAAGATTGACCTAAAGTATGGCTACCACCAGGTTCCCATTGAATCAACTAATGTATGGAATACAAACTTCAAGTCTAAAGAAGGTCTCTACGAATGGCTAGTCATGCCCTTTGTCTTAACAAATGCACCAACCACTTTCATGAGGTTGATGGATGATGTATTGAGACCCTTAACTAACTCCTTTGTGGTAGTATATTTGGATGACATCCTCATCTTTAACAGAATGTGGGAGGAGCATATGTGACATATTCAATAGGTTTTGAGCACTCTGTAGCAGCACAATATTTATGCCAACTTGAAAAAATGATATTTTGGAATGAACAGGGTCCAATACTTGGGCTACATTGTTGATGAACATTGGGTACATGTTGATACAGATAAGATCCAAGTCATCTATGACTGGATAGTCCCAACCACATTGACCGAGCGTCAGAGCTTTTTGGGACTAGCCAACTTCTACCGACGGTTCATGTTGGGATTCTCCCATATTGCATGGGCCCTTAGTCAGGTGACCATGGGCATTGGTAGGGCCAAGTTCGTATGGTCGAAGGATAAACAATGAGAATTCAATGATATGAAGCATCTCTTATGCTCAGCTCCAATACTCTCCTTTCCTGATCTACAACAACCATTCGAGATTGAGACTGATGCATCTGACTATGTTGTGGGTGCAGTTCTCACTCAACACAGGCATCCAGTGGCATACCATAGTGAGACACTCTCTGATACTGTCTGGAAATACCCCACCTATGAGAAGGAAATGTATTCGATTATACAAGCTTGTCGTCAATGGAAACATTACATTCTAGGGAAAAATATGATCATACACCCTAATCATAAGCCTCTGAAGTTCATACAGACACAGGGGAAATTGCAAAACAATCGCCATAAGAAGTGGTCCACCTACCTACATAAATTCCATCTCAACATCAAGTATAAGATAGGTAGATACAATCATGTAGCTGACTACCTCAGTCAGCCTCCTATGGCTTCACTCACCACTATGCTCCATTTTTGTGGACATGAAGCATCTGAGTGGACCCAGCTTTATCAACAAGAAATGGACTTCGCCACCACCTATCAAATCTTGGATACATGTGCAATTGTCACTCATTTTCACATTCAGGACAGACTCTTATTCCACCTGGGCCACCTCTGTGTTCCTACAAGTTACCATGCAAAGATGATTTGGGAATCTCATTACAGTCGGGTGGCAGGACATTTTGGCATGGAGAAAATTGTGGTCGTTCTTCAAAAACATTTTTATTGGCCAAAAATTTGACAGGACGTCAACAAGTATATAAGATATTGCACTGCCTGTGCCATTTCCAAGCTAGCGATCAAGAAGAAACGATTATACACCCCTCTTCCTATTCCCAAGAAGCCTTGGGAATCCATCTCAATGGATTACATGTCTGGCTTGTCGTCCACCAAGAAAGGGAATGACTATGTGTTTGTGGTCGTTGATCGATTTTTGAAGATGGCCATCCTCACAGCCTGTAATAAGAATGTCACAGTGACATATATTGCTAAGATATTCTTTGAATGAGTGTGGATCCACTTTGGGATACCATAGACCATCATCTCCGACCGAGACAACAGGTTCCTCAACACCTTTTGTTCGAGTCTCTAGTATTTGTTGGACACCAAGATCACAAAATCCACTTCTTTCCACTCCCAAACCGATGGACAAACAAAGGTCATCAATCAAATTACTGTGCACATCCTGTGCATGTACAATTGTAAGCATCCACATACATGGGACGAGAGTCTCCTATATGTCCAACACAGTTACAATAGATCTCTCCATAGTTCCACCAGACATATCCCATTTCAGGTGGGTCTAGGACTCCAACCCTTGGCACCCATTGATGTTGCACTTCCTCTTGCCACCACACATACAGACTCTTCCCCTGATCAGTCTGTGATCAACAAAGCCACTAGATTCATTGAGAAAATTCAACACACAAGCCAACAAGTCCAAGATATTTTTCATAAATCCAATGCTAAGTACAAGAAGCACCATGATCAACACAGGGTACCACACCAGTTTCAGGTTGGCGACAAAGTCTGATTACATTTGCAGAAAAAGCGTCTCATTGGGCCCCATCAGAAGCTTCTCCCACTTCGTTATGGGCCATACAGTATCACCAAGGCTATGGGTAGAAATTATTTTGAGCTCAACACTCCACCCTTCCTTGGTTTCCATCCATTATTCAATGTGGACCTCCTTCGGCCATATTCTCCCCCATTATTGGACACCTTCGAGATTGTAGAACAATTGACACCAACAGAGCTCAAACCTGACTGTATGGAACAAGAATACACTGATCAGATAGTGGACACACAGGTAAAGGGAACTCGCCGGCAGTCAATCCAACTTTATTGGGTTGTCAAGGAAGGGAGAATCCTACACCAAGGCAAGTAGCTCACCGGGGCCAAATCCAATATAATTTTCCTCACTTGATGGAGGAACTCAATGCAATGGAGACCATTGCTTCCTAAGGGGGGAGGATTGATCCAGGTGGATATTAGTGGCCACCCACCTATTCCAACTGGCTCCTTGTATCCATTTTTTGTTCAACAAGTTCTTCTGAAGTGCTTTGTAATTGTGAGTTATACACTTCTGGGGCTGTCTAAAGCCCCACGCATCCTCTATATGGATATGGGTGGCCTCTCGCCTAATATGACTGGCTTATTTTGTATGTTTTCATGTCAAGACATCTTGTTGTACTTCCAGGGATGTTTTGGGGCCCTAAACGTTTTTTTTTGGCTCGACACAATCAAAATATAGACAGAGTCAGAGTTTGATGGTGGAATGTGTAGTTCTCTGAAATACCTTTCTAATGGGCTATCACACGCCTAAAACGGAGGTCGTATGAAAATGTTACGACCCTTGGAAGTTGAGGTACCAAATTACACCAACTTACCCATAAGTCCCACATGAATTTTGGCATTTCACCTTCTAGGGTTAGGTTTTTGGATTTCTAGGGTTTTTTAATTCATGAGTAATATCAAAAAGGCCTCTAGAGTCTCATTGTAATCCATTCTTCTCAGACGGATGCACGTAGCAGCTACATCTTTTCTCAGAGATAGCTACCATCATTCGAGAAAGTGTTTCAGTTCTGCAGTTTTACAGTTTCATCCTATTTCATTATTTAATATAACATATTGTTCAATCGATATTTGTGTTATTCTTCATATCTCTATGTTTATTGTATTCATTATGTTAATCCATTTGTTCTGCTCCTAAATACGGATCAACCAGTGGAAACATTTCTGGTACAGATGGAGAAAACCCTTCCCATTAAGAAAAAAATTTAGGCCACGGATGTCGTGGTTTGAGGGACCCCTGCATGGTGGTGGGTGACCCACCACCCAAATATTCATATGTGGGTGCAAGTAGCCAAATTTATAAAAGTCTGATTCTAGTCTATTGTTGACTTTGAGCTAGCCAACCGATATAAGGGTATTGAGGACCTTCAGGAAAATATTTTGTTCTATGAACGATGTTGGATCTCTAAGAATATCCCTCATGCACAATGAGTCCATTGTTTTTTCACATAATGGACATGATTCCTAAAAGATGGTGCATTCAAGAGGAACTCAGGAGGCAAACAAGTGAGTGGAACCATACAAGTTCCCATTTTATTTCAACCTTTTGTTTCACTACAAAAGATCCAATTCATAGAGAGGTGTTCTACCAGATTAATGACTTCATTTCCCATAGACAACCAAAGGACACCACCCACAGGGTGGTCTGCCCATACCATCAGCTGATGGAAAAACTGAAAGAAGAAATTCATTATTGGAATATTGATGTGGACAATATTGATGATGGGGATCTCGAAAACATCTAGATCAGAGAGTTTGAAGGAGAATGCACACTAAAGGGAAATGTAACAGAGATGATCACACCCAACTATAATGGCCCAATAAAAACCAAGAAATGCAATATTGGCACTAACAAGGCACCCAAGATGGTCATCATATGAGATTATTGGGATAAGGAGATGGTCACTCAGGTTGATGGCGTCCTTAAATAATATGATGACTTGTTTTCTTGAATATTTTCAGAGATGAAGGACATTGTGGGATCATTGGGATCCATGAAGATCCAATACAAACATGATTCCAAACCACTCAAGCCAATACCCTATCACTTAAATCCTAAGTACAAAGAAAAGGTGTGCAAAGAAGTAGACCGAATGTTGGATGCTAGGATCATTGTCCCTATGGAGGAATATGACTAGATTAGTCATATGGTCATGTAACCTAAAAATATTAGGGAAATTCACATATGTGTCATTTGAGGAGTCTGAACGTAATGTACATCCATGATCCTTTCCCAACACCCTTCATAGATTAGGTGTTGGAAATGTTGGCAGTTAGGGAGCCTACTCATTTATGGATGGCTTCTCAGGATATCATCAAGTTTGGATCGCAGAGGAAGATCAGTCTAAAACCACATTTGTGACTGAATGGAGGTCATTTACATATATAGTCATTCCCTTTGGCTTAAAAAATGCCCCTGAAGTATTTTCACATATAGTAGTTGCAACATTCAAGGAATTTATACATAATTTCATTGAAGTATACTTGGATGATTGGACTATGTTTAGTCTATTAAAGGAACACATGCAATCTCTTCAAATAATGTTGGATTGATGCCACCTTCTACATGTCTCTTTGAATTTGAAAAAAAACATCTTCTATACACCCTTTGGTATATTGTTGGGCCATGTCGTGTGCAAATACAACTTGCTCGTGGATCTGATTAATATTGTCGCCATCTTGGATATGGTGGCCCCCACTTCAGTTCAAGAAATGCATGCAAAATTGGGACACACATGATACTACAAGCATTTCATCTAGAATTATGCTCAGATTGGAGCTCCATTGGAAAGGTTGTTGTGTAAGGATATTTAATATGAATGGATAAAAAAATTCCAACAACCCTTCAACACCCTCAAATAAAAGCTAGTTACTGCACCCATTTTGATTTTCCTTGATTGGTCAAAGCTAGTCCATGTCCACGTTGATGATTCTCCCATTGCGTTGGGCACCATTATAGCACAACCAAGGGAGGGAAATATCAATCATCCAGTCTTTTTTTCAGCTTGGCGTTGTTCAATGCCAAAAGGAATTACACTACAACTGAGCGCGAGGGCATGTCCATGGTATATTCCTTATGAAAATTATACCACTATTTATTGGTGTTCTCTTTCAAATTATTCACTGATCATTCCTCCCTCAAGTATTTAGTCAAAAAGCCAATGTTGGGTGGTCGAATCTGTCGATGGTTTCTTTTGTGATTAATATAGGCAAAGACAATGTTGGACTAGACCATCTGTCATGAATTGATATTGGGGAAGCCGCTATGAACCTCGATGGTGAACTCCTGGATATGCAACTCTTCCGATTTGAAGTTTTACTTGATCAATTGTCCAAAATAGAAGAATTTTTCATCTATAGCCAAGGTCCTACTGAATATACTCTTGCACAATGCAAGTGACTAGTGAGCCGCAGTGTTGATTATCAGTTGATTTCCAAAAAATTGTATAAGTTGGGTGTAGATGGAATCCTATGCTACTGTGCTTTGGAAAACAAAAAAGACTCCCTCCTCTATGAAGCACATGAAGGTATTGTTGGAGGACAAAATTCCAGTAAGGCTACCACACAAAAGGTCCTGGCGCAGGGCTTTGGTGGCCTTCTCTCTTCACAGAATCTAAAGACTACAAAAAATGCTGCGACATATGTCAACATGTGGAAAATCCCTATAGAGATGAGATCCCAATATTCCCTATAAATACACTTGATCCCTTTAACAAATGGGAAATCAAATTTGTTGGGCCCATCAATCCTCCCACATGTCGTGTGGGGGATCATTACATCATTACCATGACCGAATACCTCACCAAGTCAGTCGAGGCAACACCATTCAAAGATTGTACAACAAAAAAAACAATGCACTTTATCTTTGAGAATATCATCACCTGATTTAGATGTCTCGAGATGTTGATGAGTGGCTAGGGGTCACTTTTTTTGAATGAGACCATTCAACAACTTACCTAGGAATTCATGATCCATCATCAAAAGAGAACCCTTTATCACCCTCAAGCCAATGGCACAGTGGAATATTTCAACAAAATTCTAGGACATACTCTGACAAAAGTTTTTCAATGTGATGCGTAATGAATGGGACCAGCATGTCCCCACAATCTTATGGGTGTATCAAACCACATGTAAAAGGATAACAAAGAACACACCTTTTAGATTGGTCTATGGAAAGGAAGAGGTCATGCCACTGGAATTTGTTGTTCCTAGCCTCTCGATCACCCTTGAAACTCAAGTGATAGATGATTAGTCCCTCCAACACAGGTTGTATGAGCTTATGGAACTCGAGGAAGACCTCATAATGGCAAGGTTTACACAGGTTGTTGAAAAAGACAGATAGAAGGCCTAACACCACCATAATATTCACCAAAACATCCTTCATCTAGGATATTTAGTGTTGTTATATGACAACAAATATTTACATCATCCAGGTAAGATATGCATGTGGTGGTTGGGTTTGTTTCATATAGTCTACATTAGTGAGGCAAATTCTGCCAAGCTAGAAACTTTACAAGGAAAACCACTCAAGGGTCTCATTAATGGTAGCAGGTTGAAGGTGTATTACGACCCTCAAGGGTTAACCACAATTTATCTCTATTCCAACTTTCCAATTCATTGATTAGGCTTAGCATAGGGTGTAAAACAAGTGGCATCTATCATAGTCGACATAAATTACCTTTTTTGAACAATACAACCTTCACATCAGTCAAGTATATGGACTGGTGTGAGTGGAAATTTCAATAGGATTTTAGATTTCCAAATCCAGCTACCACTTTAACATCTCTATAGGGTACATGTTTAGTCTGAAAATTTATGAGGGTCTTTGAAGATTTTCTTGGTGATCCAATGCATTGAAAGGGAAATTTAATCTACATTGGGCAGTTCACCCATGCCATGAGTACACATTATGTTCTTTCACCTCTCTCCCCGAGCATAATCTTCAGTATGGCAGATTGGGTCTATCAATTTCCCCAGGAGATAAATTTCATCGCCACCTTATAATTGTTTCCTAAAATACCTCCCCCAACGAACATTATTCCTTTATTTCTCCCTTTTCCCCGCCACATTCTCTCTTTATATATCATCACTCCAACGCTCTCTCTGAAATAGTTTCCCACATCCTTCTCCTTTCTATAGGATTCCCCACTCCCCTGTCATGGCCTGACCTAAAAGACAATCCTTACATTGTTATTTCCAGTTCACACAAGCAGTTCTAGTATTGGCTCTTTCGGGGTTATGATGACTATTAGGATATCACTAACTGGTTAACCATGTTACCTCATTTTTCTTTCCTACCCAATATTGTCTCCTCTCATCATAAATACATGCCATGCCTCATCCCCTTTGTTGATAGGATGGTGACCCCTTCAAAGGATCACTAACATACCTATTTCTAGTTATTGTCATGAGCCTCCCCCCATCACCAGCAAGGTCAGATGATTTCACTCCATCCAACCTTGTTTCCCTACCCCCCTTCTCACATCTCACCAGGGACCCTCAATCCTCCAAAAGAACAAAGATCGAGGATATTTGGTTGGCTTGATCCAAACAAAACAAATAGATAAGAAGAGAATGATGATCTCTATTGAGGAACTCACACTTATTTTTTGTAGTTGGGCATGGCCGAGGAAGTTTAAACAACTCCCTCATACACCTCCATAAGAACCAACAAAGGTTTTGGGCCAAGTGACTGGTGACAAGCACACTTTGCTTCAAAGAAAGATGAGTGGCTATCAATCCATCTATCTAATGTCAGAACTTTCATAGCTGGCTCAAGGATGATCTAGATAATAGTGGTGGGGGCCTGTTGGCACCCAATTTTTTGGGTTCAATTTTTGTGCATGGACACAAATGAAGTTGTGCACGCTCATTCCATAGTTTTTCATGCGCCTAAGTAAATTCAAGAGGAATGACATAGAGTGCGCACTAGACTGGGTTTTTTTAGTTGCACACCAATATTAAAGGCTACCAAGTGCATGTTGGTCCGATTTTTCTCAGTTCTGTCTGAAATCAAGAATATTCCCACCATAATCAAGAAAGGAATCATCTGGAAATCTCTCTAAATGATTACTACCGACAACATACAAAGATGCGAGATGGATAGAGAATGAGTTGGCCAACCGATTAAAACATACCTTGATGTAGGAAGTCTACATGAAGTGTTGGTGGACACTAGAAGCATTCAGGGAAGTTTTATCAGACAAATGAGTGGAGCAGAGAAGAAAGAGAGAATGTTCCCCATCAAAGAAAGATATAAAAGGAATCTCTAACATAAAAAATAGAGCTAGCTAGTTAGAGAGTTTGGAGTTGGATTAGCTATCAATATCGAGGTCACTTTGAGCATGTTGTATTGTTGCAATGCTTTGAATATAGTTTTGAGTATATTCTATGTTTGAGATTTGAGCAAAGGTGCATTGTGCAACATGTTGTAATTTCGGGGTTTTGTATAGAAAATATATGAATTTCTATGGCTTCCATATGTGTCTATCCTACTCAATGTATATCTATGAGATGATGGAATGCTTCCAATAATAAATATATGATAGTTCTGACTCGTTCTATGTCTATTATGTGTGAGTTGAACATGTGTGTGTATTGTTTTAATTCTTAGACCTAAATAGTCTATCAACCATGAGTTATATGGATTCCAATTGCAATGATGTTCCATATGCTGGTGCTTTGGGGGATTTTTTGGATAATAGTGGACGAACCCTGGGTCTAAAACTCCCGAACATTAATAAGGATGGAATTCTCACAAGCGTGGACCGAAAGTGCCCAACACACATCTCAGGAAAAAATGTAGGGTACACTGTAAAGAACCTGGGGTGTAACACAACCCTTTGTCCTTCTTATGTTTGATAATTCATTAGTTAAATATTTTTCATTACAAAACTCTAGTTAATGTAAACCCATTCATTCCCAAATGTTTCCATCTAACCCATAAACTGTGAAAAACATTATCTCATCAAAATTAAGTATATTTCTTGAAAGTTCCATTACAAATCACTAGGTGAGTTTGATTAACCTTACATACCAATCACCATTCCACCAGGACATACATTATAATCTATGACACTAAATGATAATAACATCAATCAATTAAATTTTCCATTAGCCTAATGCCACAATTCCACAAATAGTATCATCAAGCACTAAGAAGTAAGCATCAATAGATATGTGTTAATCACATAGTAGAGTAAACATGTGTCACTTTTGGTCCTTTAAGTTACAAAAAGATAATTAATCAAATGTCAACCATACCACCAAAAATCGTCATCATAATCACGAAAAAATTCATATATCAACATAATTATATCATTAGAACCACACTTAATACATTCAAAGGTCAACTTATACAAATATTAGTCCAATATTCTATATTCACTGATTCATTTAGATAATAAAAACCATAAAACATTTTATATGTATGTTATATTTCCACAAGGATGTTGGGGGTAATTTCGACATTATCTTTATCACATGACAGAAGGGGTGCCCCCAATCAATGGTGTTGGAAAAAATGAGGACACTAAAGGTTGGTAAAGGAGATGATAAAACTCTAGGAGTGTATGACAATGGTGAGTGAGATGGCCATTGACATTGAAAAAGGTGCAGGAGATTGAAATCCATGTACAAGTGTCACTATGTCCTATGGGTAGGTTTGGGATGAGTGGAATTTCCCCCACATTTCTTATTGATGCCTCCATCTTCCTTTCCTATGTGAGGTTTAATTAGTAGGGTCAGTGTCATAGATAGCTTTGAGGTACTATGTGATCATTTTCTTGGAGGTGGAATAGGACAAAAAACTAAGTTAATAGGTGGTGAAGTGGAAATATTGAGGTATGGGGAGGAAAGATACCAAATAAGTGTTCCTAGATTCAACCTAATAAGGGTGAGGGTGGCCATTGTGTGAGTCCCAACTATGCCAAGTGGTAGAAAGAGAAAGGAAATCTGAAACATGGGAGTCGTCGGATGTATGTTCTTTGTAAGAGGGGCTCCACTAGTGGGTGGGAAATCCTTCCCTAATGATGGAAAAGAAGTAAAGAGAATGAGAGGTTCTCCAATAAAATGAAGCATGGCTATAGGGATGGGTGGCACAAGGGATGGCATAGGGGATGTTATTGAAGAATGACAAGGTAGTATGTTAAAGGACATAATGGTACATGTGGGAGAGCATCCTATGTCAGTGAATTAGGGAGGTGTGCCATAATATTCCCCAAGGAGGGAGGAGTCTTTGAAGAGATTATGGATCATCTCAGTGTAAGATGGGAGATTGTACGTAGCCCCAAAGATGGGAAAAATAATAAAAATATTGTTGGGTGGCATGGGCTTGTAATATGTAAGTTGGTATAGAGTGATGATCTTTCCATTATGAGAAAACATCATGGTGCAAAGGATGAGGAATCCATCACCCTCATGGCACACGTATAGTTGCATATAAGGATAATGTTGTAATCGAGTAGGGAATCAACATCTTCTTTATTACTTAATACAGTTTTTCCCACCAGTCCAATGGGGGAATTTTGAAAAATCCCTTAGGGTTGGGAAGGTCATAGATCATAGGAATGGAGAGTGATGGTGGATGGCATTAACTCTAGGGATCCCACATTCCTCTAGACCATGGTGGACATGATAGAAGTAGAATCACCTTTGTTGACAATGCAATGATGTATGAAACAGATTTTGATTATGACATGTATTTGAAGCTGAACTAAAGGTGGAAGATTTGGTTCATATTTGTCTAAGTAAAAGGTTATTAAGTGTGAATATAATGGGTTGATAGCAAGTAAGTAGGATATAAAGGAATTATACTTGGAAGTATAGGTCTAAAGGACTTTGAGTGCTAACATGGCCATAGGTAATTGAACCAAGTTTGCAATGTTATTGTACATATGTGCATTTCTTGCATGTCGTTTATGTGCAATTTGATATAAAGGAACATTAGGTATATGAGTGTTGAGGTATTTGAAAGGTACCATTGGTCAAGGGATGGAAATTATTATGTTTAGATGAAGTAGGATAAAACATGTCACATGACCAATTGTATGGTTGAATGGAATGTTTTCTAAGTTTATGTCGATGGAGATGATATGAAAAGAAGGGCCTCCTAGTTGTTAGGAACTAGAAGGTTGGAAGGAGGTGGGGGTCCTCTCTTTTAAGGTGACTACTTATTGTAGAGGAATGGGTTCCACAACATTGTTGACTATGAATATTTAGTGTTCTCTCGTGGAGTAGTATTGTTCCTTTGAGGGGGAAAAGTACTTGAATCACTTGCTAATTATTTCAATCGATAATTCAATTTGACTGTCTCAAGGTAGTGATGGGTATGATGGACATGTTTTCTGAAAAGTGAGAAAGGGAAGTTAGTGCTAAGTTGTTTTTTTTTCCTTGCTTGGGTAGATAGTTTTGTTTGGGATGGGGAGGTGGGTTTATGGAATTGACCCCACTAGCAGTGGTCTAATTAGGATATGTGTACCCTTTCCCAAGGTTATAACTTTATCTCTTGTTTCCATTCTTCTTATTCTCTTTCTTTTGTGGATTCAAGGAATTTGGTAGGTTTTGTTGTGAAAAATATTAATATTGTTAGGAAGGAGAGGGTCGAATAAGATTGATTCCAAATGGAGGTAAGGAATATTGAGGGGATGAATACTGTGAAGGACTAGGGAAAGGGTAATGTGGATTGGGTGGGGTGGTTCTGACATAAGACGTGTTAGGGCCTTGATAGGGAGGGTGAGAGAAATCATAAGGAATATTGGGGTTTGCATAAGGTGTTTTTTTTATGCCCATATTAGGCACTCACTTCTCCATAGTGATTTTCGTAGTGACTAGTGCCTTGGGGAAAAGACAGATGACCAAACTAGTTGGTAAGATGTGAAAGTGACCTAATAATTGTATTGGAAAAATAAGACACCCTTTCCATTGGTGTATCATGAGAATGGTTTTGAGGTACATATGAGATGATAGAGTATAAATATCTTGATTGGGAATAAATAAGTTCAAATTATTGTTCTTTAAGGATGATATATTCCTAATTTTGTGGTGTAGTGTGTTTATGGGTCCAAATGGCCTATCAAGCAGGTAAGGGAGAACACTTGATGGAAGGTCCCAATTAGACCTACTCTAATTTTTGTAGCGTTTCTTACTAGTATGTGGACCTAGTTGCCTCTTAAAATTAAAACAAGAAAAAAGGGGAAAGACAATGAAATGTCCCCCAAAGAGTTCTAATTAATTCAAGGTCAAATCTAAACTGAAATAAAATTAATCTAACATAACTACTGTTAACCTATCTCGAGAGAAAAACTAAAAATTCAGCATGGTGAAATATAATACCACTAGAACCAGAAATAGTTCATGTATTCCAATGGTAGGCGATAATAATAATGCTATAGATACATCGACAATTAGTTGTAAAACTTAATTCATAAAATCATTTCCATACTCATAAGGAAACATATGACAACATTAGAATATAGAATAGAGTGCAAAAATAGCTCATAAAACATAATTCTATGTTACTCAAACAAAATACAAATACACAAAGAATCATCTCCTATGCATCTACCAAAATCCCAAATTTCTAGAATGCCTCTTTCTCTTCATTCATTTAGTAGTAATAGTACCATATTTCATTTATAAAGGGAAAAAGTCCCCTTTCCATTAGGTAGATTACCTCTAAGGCTTGACCTTAACCCTAGATAGAAAAATGCTTAACGTGGACACTGACTTCCTTTCAAATCTATCTAAACTAATACATGAGAAGGAAGGATAACAAAAGTACCTCTTAATCGACGTTTGTCCCTGCACGCTTCGAGTTGTGCTCCAATCCTCTACTCCTCGCTGAGTTCTGTAGACAAACAATATATGACCACTTCCTACTCTATTGATATTAGCTTGAAAACAGATCTATCAATTAATGATAAGTTCATGTAACATCAGGCACAAACTAGAAAGAAATAGGCCAAGCATGTCATATTAATGAGAATAATGACAACAGTGCTTATAATCATAGATGCGAATGCGACGGCTTCGTCAAGTCCTCTTCATCTAACCCTTGCTCGAAAGATCCACAGCCTGGTTGATAGCAGCTTCACTGATCACTTCTCCTTCGATTGACTGTGTGTTTCCTATGAGATCATAGGTTTCATGCTAGCAATTCTTCCCGAATCAGCTCTTCTCCAGCACCACTTATGAGATCATAAGTTTGGTGTGATTCTCCATTTCCAATTCTCACTTATGGGATCATAAGTGTGACATTCTCAATTTTTCAGTCCTCTTTCACCATTAGAAAGCTTGCTTATATAGCCTTGGAGAGGCTCAAAAATCTTGAGATATTCTTGGGGAAGGTGAGGATTTGCCTCCTTCAGTTGAGGATATGCCCTAGGATCATGGTTGGACTAGGGATTTGAATCCAACTGCCTTCCAATAATGAAAATATGCTTCCCCCATTCATCTCAACAGCTTAACAACCACCCAGAATAGGTAGCGTTCCCTCAAAAGGGCCATCAGAGCATTGTAGCACTCCCTGACAGTGTAAGGGGGAGTGTCGGCGCTCTGAGATAGTGTAAGGGGGAGCACTCTTCTCCAAAAACTCAGTTTTTGAGGTGCTTTCAGATGGAAAAAGGTTTGCAATCCTGCTGACTCATTTCTCCTCTTCCAAATCAAATGTTTGAGGTGTTTCAAGTGTCCTTCTCAT
>JZKD02S1043408.1:417091-427450 GCA_000966675.3 Picea glauca | reverse complement strand
AATAAAACATATGAGACTCATGTATTCGGGACGGGAAAAGTATCTTTTTCATTAATCTCAATATGAATCAACTTACAATGATTTTAGAGACCGGCCACTGTTCCTCGATCCTGATTCTGGGCTCCTCCTCTTCTTTTGTCCTCCAACTGCTTCTGCTTTAATTTCTCCTAAAGCTTGAGGCAAGGCTAAAGGGTTGGGACAAAATGGACTTGGAAATTTGGCAGAGTTTCTTTGCTATGATTTTTCCTTCTCCTAATAGTACCCCTACCCCTCCTTTTATAGGCTAGAAGGAGCTAGGGTTTTAGGTGAACTCTCGGCCATGCATGGCTGGGAGTTCTAGTTAACTGACAAAAAGCTCTTCGTCCCGGCAGAAACCTTCCTGATTTTTTTCTTTGTTAGGTAAACGCAGGCTGTAGTGGGCCAGCCAGCGTTCACACGTGTGCTGCAGAAGGCCTGCCAGCGTCCCAACGCGCCCAGTGCTAGGTTAGGGCGCGGGTTACTTGATTTAGGAGGTTTTTGAAGAGTCTGTTCAGCATGGCTTTGGCAATGAAAGGCAATGAGTAATGCCAGGTAAGCAGGGATAGTGCAATTTAGGGTTATAACAGTATTGGGTCTTGACACACTTTTTCTGGGCTTCTATGACTAGGGTGGCATCACGTCGAGTTTCATCTAATCGCATAAGATACAATTGATGTTCTTCCTCAACAGAAGTGTTGGGTAGGAGTTTAACAACTAGTTTTAAAGAGGGTATCTCGCATTTGATAGGGAGAATGGCTTCCACACCATAGACTAACCGAAAATATGTAAACCTAGTAGTGGACTTGACGGATGTCCGGTATGCCCACAATGTCGAAAACAACATTGTGTGCCAACTTGTTTTGTGAATCCCTATCATTCGTCGGAGCATAGTTATGAGAACTTTGTTAATTGCTTCGACTTGGCCGTTGGCTTGTGGATAATAGGGCATTGAGTTATCATGGCGAAGACCCAAATTTTCAGTGAGTTTGGACATCATAAAATTTCTAAAGTGGCTACCGTGATCGGTGATGATAGCTTGGGGAACACCAAAACGAGCTATGACGTGATTAAAAATGAACAATGTTGCGGTCTTTCGAGTGTTTTCAAATGTCGGCATCGCCTCAGCCCTTTTCGTAAAGTAATCAATAGCTACAATAATGTAACCATGCCCCCCAGTCGAGTGAGGGTGACATGTCATGAAATCGATGCCCCATTTCGTAAAGGGACCAACTGAGACCACAGGGTGAAGAGGAGCAGGATGTGACCGTATCTTCTGATTATAGGTCTGGCAAGCATGGCATTTATGAACGACGATTATGCATTCGTAAAATAAAGAAGGAAAAAAATACCCTTCTCGTAAGATCTTCTGGGCAGTAGCATACCAGACATATGACCACCACATGCTCCAGAATGGCATTCATTCAAATCTTTCTTGGCTTCGTCAAATGTTAGAAAACGTCAAAAAATAGAGTCAATCCCTCGACAATAAAGAGTATCCCTGAGGATAATGTATCGACGAGCTTGATAGCATATGTGACGTCATTCAGTACTGGAAAAAGTCGGCCGGAAAGTCTGGGTTTGGAGATATATAATGATATCCCCATACCAAAGATCATCAGTGCTAATAAGGAAAAGAGATTCATTGGGTAATGAATCAACTGCTACATTTTCCATTGCAGAATGAGGAAAATCGCATATCAACTCAGCAAAAACTAAGGACTTCTTGGACTTGGCGCATTCGAATTCCAAGTCAAACTCCTGGAGTATCACAATCCATTTGGAGTATTTTCCCCCTAGAAATTGACGTGTCAAAATATGTTGCATAGGGTTGCAATGAGAAATCACCGTAGTCTTGCGTGAGAGGATATAGTGTTGGAAGCATTGGATGGCTTGGACGACAGCCAAGGCCAGTTTCTAGACATGTTGATACTTGATTTCAATAGGTGTTAGACTTCGACTCAAGTAGTAAATAACATGTTCGTCATTAGCATTATCCTCTTGGACGAGGACCATACCAATAGTGTACTCCGAGGCAGCAAGATAAAGGAAATAATCATGACTGTAATCGGGGGGAAAGAGAAGTGGAGCACGGGTTAGGGATAATTTCAAATCTTCAAAAGCATTGTTGGCAATGGTATCCTAGACGAACTCTGAATCCTTCTTTAATAGCCGCGTAAATCCACGAGTTATCTCGGTGTAATTTGGGATAAAACGATGAAGAAAGTTTTCTTTCCCCTACAAACTTTGCAACTGGCGAAGTGTAGAAGGAGGAAGGAGATTAAGGATCACCTCAACCTTTAAAGGATCCACCCGGATCCCTTGACGCGAAACGATGAAACCTAGAAGACGACCGGATTCCACACAGAAAACGCACTCGTGAGGATTTAAACATATACGGTAGAACCGACAGCGAACGAAAATGGCTCGGAGGTGGGCTGGGTGATCGACTCTACGCATTGAATGAGCGGGTAAATCATCCAAATAGGGTTGAACGATATGCTTGATATCATGAAAAGCATAAGAAATAGCGCATTGAAAAGTTGCGCCAGCATTCTTGAGACTGAAAGGAAGTTTCCGATAGGCAAAAGTACCCCAAGGACAAATAAAAGCAGTCTTATGTTGATCCTCGAGAACAATGTTGATTTGATTATAGCCAGAGAAACCATCCATAAGAGAGAAGATTTCACTTCCAGCGCAGTCATCAACAATCTGATCGACAAAGGGGGTAGGAAAGTTGTCTTTTGGACAAGCTTTATTAATATCCCTATAATCAACGCATACACAAATTGTACCTTGTTTCTTGTCAATCAGGACAAGATTGGAAACCCAGTCTGTGAGAGCCACTGGATAAATAAATCTGTAGTCTTGCATGAGAGGATATAGTGTCAAAAGCGTTGGATGGATTGGATGACAGCAAAGGCTAGTTTCTCGACATGTTGATACTTGATTTTAGTAGGCGTTAGACTTCGACTCAAGTAGTAAATAACATGTTCGTCGTTAGCATTATCCTCTTGGATGAGGACCATACCAATAGTGTAGTCTGAGGCAGAAAGATAAAGGAAATCATTGCGAATATAATCGGGGGGAAAGAGAAGTGGAGCACGGGTTAGGGATAATTTCAAAGCTTCAAAATCATTGTTGGCAATGGTATCCTAGACGAACTCTGAATCCTTCTTTAATAGCCGCGTAAATCCACGATTTATGTCGGCATAATTTGGGATAAAATGATGAAGAAAGTTTGCTTTCCCCTGCAAACTTTGCAACTGGTGAAGTGTAGAAGGAGGAGGGTGATTAAGGATTGCCTCAATCTTTAAAGGATCCACCTGTATCCCTTGACATGAAACGATGAAACCTAGAAGACGACTAGATTCCACACAGAAAACGCACTCATGAGGATTTAAACATATATGGTAGAACCGACAGCGAACGAAAATGGCTCGGAGGTGGGTTGGGTGATCGACTCTGCGATTTGAATGAGTGGGTAAATCGTCCAAATAGGGTTGAACGATATGCTTGATATCATGAAAAGCATAAGACATAGCGCATTGAAAATTTGTGCCAGTGTTCTTGAGACCGAAAGGAAGTTTCCGATAGGCAAAAGTACCCCAAGGACAAATAAAAACAGTCTTATGTTGATCCTCGAGAACAATGTTGATTTGATTATAGCTGGAGAAACCATCCATAAGAGAGAAGATCTCACTTCCAGCGCAGTCATCGACAATCTGATCGACAAAGGGGGTAGGAAAGTTGTCTTTTGGACAAGCTTTATTGATATCCCTATAATCAATGCATACACGAATTGTACCTTGTTTCTTGTCAATCAAGACAAGATTGGAAACCCAGTCTATGAGAGCCACCGGATAAATAAAGTCGGCTTTAAGAAGTTTCTCGACTTCGAGCTTTATAGCAGCCACTTTACGTGGGTGAACTGGACGAAGGCATTGCCGGACAGGTTTAGCATCAAGATATGTCTTAATCTCATGTATCACAATCTCAGGGTCGATACCCAACATTTCTTCGTAGCTCCAGGCGAAGATGTCATGAAACTCTTTGAAAAGGGAAGTATAGGTGACTATTTTGTTAGGGTAACACGAAGCTCCAATATGGACATTTTCGACGATTCCAGGTTTGATGGATATGTCAAGGGGAATCGTGGGCAAGATATTGCTTAAGTTCCCTTTGGAAAACACATCATGTGCAGACTCGGGAATGGTCAAGATGACGACAATGGTCGACAGGGTCGAAATCCATTGGTAGTTCTCAAGAGTATGTTGCTCTAGAAAGAGGATGGAACGATGATGCCCATCGTCCCAAGGGGTATCCTCCATGACAGACATGATCATTTTGTCTGTGGGAAAAATGGCATGGAAAGGATCGAGAGACAACTCATCAAGAGAGGGGGTAGAAGGTGTTGCTGATTGAATGGCCTGATAGGCAGATTCAACGAGACTTAACAACATTTTGTCGCCGAAACGATTATGATATCCAGGGTCAGGGACTATCTAGGGGTCATGAGATGCAGGAAGTTCTTGAGGCGAAGTGGAGATCATGTTGATAGAAGAAACAGACGAGCGTGGAACATCGGGCGGTGGAATAGGAAAAGTACCCATCAATGAAGAGTCTTTTAACAGGCCTACACTGACGTTCTCATAACCCGGTGGGGTTTTAGCGATAAATGGTACATTTCCAGTACGGGTATCGGAATTGAAGAAGGCGAGTTGATTGACGGTGACAACCTTACCATGATGTGGGAAACGTACCACATGGAAAAGGGTCGACACAATGGCACGCATGGAATCGATCCAGCTGCGGCCAAGTAGAAGATTATAATCAAGGGGAGCATCAAAGACTTCCACTTCGACTTGGACTATTTTTCCTTCTAACGTGATGGGCAATGAAGGAAGAACACCGTAGGGCTTAAAACCAGAGATTTTGAAGGCCTTAAGAGTATTCTGGGATTCATTCAAAGAAGGAGAGCCAATGGCCTTCCAGCAAGCAAGAGACATGACACACGTCGAGGCACCCTCATCGATAACTGTTCGGAAAATGTTTTTGTCAGAGACAACCACTTGTATATGGAATGCAAGTTGAGGGGGTAACCTTGGAATGTGGTCTTCCAAGTCAAATATTATTAAATTCGTATCCGTCGGATCAATTCCACCGATAGCTTTCAACAGTGCCTTCCGTTGTACGGGACAAGTTTGAAGGACTTCAAGGGCTGACATCGCAGAAGGTGCTTGGGCCAGATCTTCAACAATGCTGTAGTTCTGGGCTGCATGAGCATGAGGATTGAAATATGATTTCTGAACGACGCCCTTTGGGGGGGGTCGCAGAACTGTGTCGAGGCTCGGTCGTTCGAGATGAAGATGACCGTTGGTAGGTGGAGTCGTAGGAGAGGGTTGTGCCGAGGAAGGGGAAAAATCATCAACCTTCTCCTTAGAGGGAGAATAATCTTTGGCACAAGTAGTGAGTGAAATGTTGTTCTGCTTAGAATCACCAATACACATCAAAACATATGATGTATTAGAAGAAGAGGGTTGGTCGTGGATGACTAACTGAGCCTGTTGTTGAGACGAGAAGGGTTGGGACAAAACGGCCAGTGCAGGTGGTTTTGGAGCTCCTTGAAGGAACTTAGTGACCTCGGCACGTCATGGACAATCCTTTGTGTAGTGATCATCACCATAGATAAGGCAAGGGTATCATGGTTTGTGCTTATCCCAATCATAAACAGGGGTAGTTTTGGTTTGCTCTGCTGGAGAATTATTTTTTCCCTCCTTATTCTTACCTCTCCCGTTTTTAGATTTGTTTTTACCAGCTGGGGTAGATTGGACTGCATTTACCTCAGAAGTCTTGCCGGTGGGAGGGGAAGGAGACAGATCATTTTGAACATTAGAAGAAGTAGATTTAGGGTTTGTTCTTGAAGTGGAATGTGGTTGGGCTTGGGCAGTACCAACCATGCCATCAGCTGCATGTGAGGCAACTAGAGTAGTTGAAGTGCTGGAAGTATTAGGATGAGGTAAGTTAGGTAGTAAATCGTAAAGGGTCCCCATTTGTGAGTAAACGAGGTCAAGATATTGAGCATGACTTATAGCCTGCTCTTCCATGACTATGCCACCCATGGAAATATCCTTACCGATGTCGTTCACAAATGATTTTGTGAACCACTCGGCCAGCAACTGATCGGGGAGCTCAAGTTTAATGAGACAATGTCTCCTTCGCCACTCATAGATGTGATCAGATATATGAGTGCCTTTGTTTTGTTTGAAGGAAGTCAAAATATCGATCCCCATGTCATAACAGATCGGTAACTGGTAATACGTAAGGAAAGCCATAGCTAGGGTGTTGAAATTAGAAAAGAAACCTCGTGGCAATTCAATATACCAGTTCGCAGCAGAACCTGTAAGGGTTCATTGAAAAAATGTAAACGAATAGAGGCATCCATCAACGAGTTGGATGAGAACCATAAGTGAAAATTCATAACGTGATTGTTGGGGTCCTCTCCCGCTTTGCCGTCAAATTTAGGAATGTCTGATGGAAGCTTGGATGGAATAACAGGCCATTGGGGAGAGTGATGAATAGGATCATTTAAAATCCTTGACAAATCTAGAAGATCCAAAGTGGCGAGAAAGGGTAACTGTCGATTCACCTATGGGTACTGGTGGCTTTGGGGAGGAAGCTCTGTCGGCAAACCAGTAGGCCCATAAGAAGTTTGCATATAATGTGAATACCTAAGCATATTCGAGGGTGGTTGGAGAGGATAATAGCTCATAGGAGTATACCCTGGAACAGGGGCTTGAGTTTGAGAATCTGCCCCCCAAATGGGATTAAACGAACCTGGGTATGGTTGGCCCATACTAGGGGGTGTTATGGACGCAGCTGGGAACTGCTGCCCCCCAGTCGTTTGAGGAGGATTTTGTATCAACTAGTTCCAATACTGGGCCAAGGATGGAGGAATGTGTTTCCCATAAGGTGGGGTTGGTCCTCCCATCGAAGGTGGTGTTCCAATTGGGTGTTGTGTTCCAAAAGGAATTTGCCCATTGAAAGGGGGTTGAGTCATACCACCTTGGTGAAATTGTCCACCAATCAGAATCTGGTAATTGGGAGTGAAGGACGGAATAGTGCCACTAGGATTAGGATTGCCAGTAGAGGATGAAGAAGGTCCTCCAAAAGGAAATTGAGGGAGTGTTGGGACAAAACTGGGAAGAAAGTGCCCAGAAGAAGAAGGAACACTAGGAGAGTCGAATGGAGTTGACGCAGGGGTAGGAATGGAAGCATTCAACGCACGGTATCCAGGTGGTAGTGTCAGAGTGACGTTGGGCATTCAAGGTGTGTTTATGGGAGCAATACTAACCACAATAAACCTGGTTGGAACACTCGTAGTAGCTGTAAGATGGGCCATTTTGAAAAGGACGGTAAAGTGAGAAGCGATAGTCAACAGTACTATTTTTGGACTAGAGATTTCGGAAATCACAGGTGGATTGATTTCAAAAATCACAGGGGAACCTGGACCAAAAAGGTCTCGTCAGAAAACACCTGTAGACCAAAAAAGATCTTGGCCTTTTATGTCGTTAAAGGGTCCAACTGGTGATCCAGAAGATGTAACAACTAGTTCTCCGGAAGAATTCAGTCGCATAAATGGTCTCTCAGAATCAGGGTGAAGTCGAAAGTCCTCTTGAGTATTAGTAATTCAGAAATTATCTAGAGAGTCAGTTCATTCCACTTGTGGTGTGGTGACGACTGTGACTTCACTTTGCTGAGGAGAGCCCTCAGGTGTACATGTAGGCAAGGGTTGAGAACCTTCCAGATGCTCTAGAGATAAACCCTGCATTCTACGTGAACGACGTGGAGGAGCTATTGTAAATGAGTGAAAAACTTCGCGAATAAAATCATATGGTCAACTTCGAGAAACAAACAACACGCACTAGTAAACAAAATCTAGGAAGCAACACCAAGCAAACAAGACCTTCTAATGTCAAAGCCACTAGTTGGTGATGAAATCCAACATTGCAACAACGAGACAAGAAGGGGCTGGGCTAAGGTGGAAAAGTTATGTTGACGACCTACTTAACGGACTTACACCCCGGTGCAAGCTCCCACACATAATCATGGGTATACCCTCCAAGGAGCCCGAGTGAGTTTGGTCAACGTCAATTCTAGGTACCGTGAAGACTTTTCCCTTCACAGTCACCTTGGGTAAGAACTTAGAAAGATAGGCCACTAAGGTCACCACCAACAACAATAAAGCCTGGGGGGATAGTCGACAGTCCGATCCACAGGCAAGGGCAGGGTATCTAGCCTGAAATCAACTCAAAAGGATTTCACTCATCATTATGGGTATACCTCTGAGTGATCCCCGTAATACGTGTAATCTCTACACTGATATCAATAAAGCAGGGTGAGTAACTCTATCAATATCAATGCGACCTCGTGCTTGACCCTTGTGTGAGAAGGGCTTCCCAGGACAAGATGTTGCAAATGGAATTTGACACTCCCTAACACAAGCTGATATTGTGTGTTTTGTTCTTTTGGAGAGTTTATCTCTCTTCCTACTCCAAAGCGCTAGCCTAGATAAATGTAGGTGTAATAGAGCCCTAGAAAAGAGTTACTAGATAAATTTTACAATTGCGCAGTTTTATTAAGAGCTATTGTTTACTCAAAGGAAATGGAGGTGAAACTTATGTTGTATGACTCTGCCCCAACAATGCATGGATGAGAATGAAATGTATCGATTTTCGTTCAATGAATCCTATGTACGGGAGGGAAAGAGAAAGTTTTCCAAATCAACCTTGAACTACAATGCAAAATTTCCTTTAAAATGCAAATGCAACAGATCACACATCAACATCAATTCTCTATTGTGTCTTTTTCAATAACTTCAACAATTGATTTTCAATGTGTTCGAAGATGAAAAGGATTTTTTGAAAGAAAAACTTTTGTTCACTTTTCAAAAAGGACCCTCACTATGATAGCGAGAGTACAGAAAATCAAAAGCCAATGAACAAGAAATGATAAAAAACCCAATCCACTCTTTCAATGAAAACAAAAATAAAAAGCAAACCAATATAGTCTTTTCAAGCGCATAAGAAAAATAATCTTTCAAACAATAAGCAAATGATAAAGACTAAGAAAAATCAAGTTTCAACCGATCACTGGTCCTTAATTAATCAAACACACTCATATTCTGAAATCAGAGAGTATGGTGTTGCCAAGAAAAGTCAAGAAATGAAAGTCAAGACAAAAGTGACAAGAAGAGCCTTGAAATCCTAAGACTGTTCATGAACGCAAACAAAGACAAGAAAGAAATCAATCAATGGTCCAAGAAACTCTTATGAGGCACCTAGACTGATCTAGGCAGTTGAAGATGCCAAAAATCAAATCCAAATTTAAAAAAAAATGAGTTCGCAGGCTGGCAATATTACACAGTGCGAGAATCAGGGATTCTCGTAGGTAACCCTTGAGAAAAGTGCGAGAACCTCGCACTAAACCTAAAGGTAGAGTGCGAACTCTATGGATTCTCGCGAGCTACAGTGAAGTGTAGTGCGAGAACCTCTGAAAATAGTTAAATTTTTGAAAAATGAAACAAAATTTGAAAAGGCCTCTGGACCCAGAGGGTCTATCAGGATATCCTGAAGACTCAGAGATTGATAGGAAAGGAGAAAATTAAAACAAGAGAAAATGGCCATAGAAAAACACCAAAAGCCACAAAGAAAAATGGATGTTCCCCAGTGGAGTTGCCAATTTTGTTATCGGACTAATCGGTAGGTGCAGACACTAACAGATCTCCCTAGATCTACTTGGATCTAGAACAAAACAGGACAGGACATGACTCTTTCCCTAAGTTTTGACCATCGAATTAACTAGTAGGAAGGAACAAGTAACATACCTTTATATCACTTCCTAGGGTCTCTGTTGCTCCCGCTTCGCTCCGGTGCTCTCGTGAGGTCAAGACCAAGACAACACAAACCAACCAAAGTGAAGATAACACAATATATTCAACAGTCAACCTATGTGTATGATCAAGGAATTACACAATAAAATGAGAATAGCTTTATGGGAAAGGGACATGCCACTGTATCATATTAGTTGAAGGTAAATATTACAACCTGATAGCCTTGATGTCGTAAGCTTCCTTTTGATGGCTCTTGGCTTCCACACACACACTTTCTCAATCCTTGTATGAAGAAGATCAAATCCTCTTGATAGACTTGCTAGAGTCTCCAAGATGTTGTTCAACTAAGTCCTTCACACAATTCTTTCACCAATTCTCCAATGAATCTTGCTTAACCTTTTCCATGAGAATTCCCTCAATATATAGGAGATAATGAATTATTTACTTGGATA
>JZKD02S1043408.1:339596-366558 GCA_000966675.3 Picea glauca | reverse complement strand
AACGGATCATGGCTCATCCGGGCATGACCTCTTCTACATGTGGCCATAAGCTTCCCTAAGCTTCTCTTTGGAAAAAACACCTGTAAAAGTCCTCAAAAGCCTCTGAAACCTGTCCAAATGTGTTCAGAGCATAACAATTATCCAAACATGATTATTCAATCACAGAAAACAAACATAGGCTCACCAAAACATGTCCTCAATCAATGAGGGCTTCAAGCTCCCTATAGCTTCCTGAAACTTCAATGGTGCAAAACCTACAAAATAAGTCTTCAAATGGCCTTGATAAAAATGCCAATGGATTCAGGACATCCAAAACCCCCTAGATGGGCTTTTACGGCACCTCAATCGGCCAAACGATGAAGAAGTTAGGCCTCCTCCATTTTCCTCCTTCAACCTTGCTGAAACTGGTTCGCCAAAATGCACCCTTCTTGTTTGAACCTGGCTCACACGCAAATTTAAGCGTGAAAACCCAACACCGGGCACAAATGTGCTAACGGTGCAAACCGTAGGATGTTTAAGGGCACGACAGCCCCTAACTGCCTAGCACCTGGGCACATTGACCATATGACCTTGCGCAAAAGATAAAGGGGCTTAATGGTTACAACTGTTCCAACCACGCACTTAGTGTAGGGTCACATGAATAAGCACATAAGACCACGGGCTATTCATTTGAAACACCCCCACACACCATTCCGTATGGACAATGGTCATATAACATTACAATGTAACCAGGGCTATGTGTTATGGTTCAATATTCCCACGCGTATATTTAATAGCATGGTCATATGTAATATGGCGCACGACCAAGGGCTGGGGCTAAGCCCCGGCCCGGTCGCGGCCCAAACCATACCACTTAACAAACTTAAATATAATATGTATCACATATATGTTAAGTAACATACAATGGCGCGTTGGCAAGTCGGAATTTGTGAAGGCTTTGGCATAGGAGGAGGTCACCGGTTCGAATCCGGTCGACTACAAAACTTTTGATTAACAAACCAAAACCAAATAGACCAATACCGAGGTGCCACGTGGTAGCCCATGATTGGGCCACGTGGCACCATGCCATTTGCCCAAAATCTGCCATGTGTCACAATCTGATTCGCTCACTGTCAACCAATCAAAAACTGCCACGTCACCTATACCACATCAGCATGTACGGTCAAGCCACGTCAGCGTATGGTCATGCCACATCATCATTCGTACGGATTGTACACACTGCACGGTCAGTGTCCATGTTTTTTTCCTGTTTGATGATTCAGACAGATCGCAATATCTCTGGCTCCCGACGTCCGTTTGAGATGAAACAAATTGCGTTGGATTCATGACGACGAGGGCTACGCTCTCATTCGTTTTGAGGCAATTCCGAGAATGTTGATTTTTGAGCTAAAATTTGACCCCTGGTCCAGATTTTGATCAAGTATCCACAAAGATGGTGGAAAATATAGAACTGGAGATGATTGCACATCCGACGCCATATAAGGTCTCATGGTTGTAGAAAGGTCATCAGGTAATAGTCACTAAACAATGCCTGGTTGAATTCAAAATAGGAGGATATAGAGATGAGATCCTATGTGATGTAATTCCTATGGATGTCTATCATGTTTTGTTGGGAATACCCTGGCAGTATGACATAAATGTTATTCATGACGGGAGGAGGAATACATACACCCTAGAGAAGAATGGTCAGACACACATGTTTCTTTTGATTGAAGAAAAGAAGGTGAAAGAGGAAGCCAATGCAAGCATACTTCTCATGAGTGGGAAGGAACTCCTGAATGAAGTAAAGAAGGAATAGGAGATGCAATTTTCTATATTGAGAAAGCCAAGGATTATCCTTACCAGTACTTCATTGGAGGATTTTCCTGAGGAAGTTCAGGAGCTACTAGATAATTTTTTTGATATTGTAGTGGATGAGTTGCCAAAATAATTTCCACCTATCAGAAGCATCATTCATCACATTGACTTGATACCAGGAGCAAGCCTGCCGAATAAAGAAACGTATAGGTTGACACTTCAAGAGAACGAGAAAGTGAAAAGACAGGTTCAAGATCTGTTATACAAAGGATTGGTCAGAGAAAGCTTGAGTCCATGTGCAGTACCAACTGTATTAAGTCCAAGTAAGGATGGAGGATGGAGAATGTGTACGGAATCGAGAGCCATAAATAAAATAACCATCAGATACAAATTTCCATTACCAAGGATGGACAATCTAATGGATTTCTTGAGTGGAGCAAACTATTTTTCAAAAATAGATTTGAAAAGTGAATATTACTAGATCAGGATGAGAGAAGGTGATGAGTGGAAAACAACATTCAATATGAATGAGGGGTTATACGAATGGCTTGTTATGCCATTTGGTTTAACAAATGCCTCGAGTAATTTTATGGGACTGATGAATGAAGTATTAAAGGATTTCATTGGTAAGTTCATGATTGTGTATCTAGATGATAAACTAGTGTTTAGCAAGAGTAAGGAGGAACACTTGAGACATTTGGCATTAGTAATGAGGAGGCTGCAACAAGAGAAGCTGTTAATTAACCTGAAAAAGTCCTCTTTCTTGAAGACAGATCTCATATATTTTGGTTTTGTGATTTCCTCAAATGAGTTGAAGATGGATCCTGAAAAGGTGAGAGAAATCAAAGAATGGCCATCACCAAGGCGTATCTTTGAGGTAAGAAGCTTCCATGGGTTAGCAATTTTTTAACGGAAGTTCATCAAGAATTTTAGTGGGATTAGTGATCAGATGATGGATACAGTGAAGAAAAGACACAAGTATTTCAAGTGGACAGAAGAGGTTGAGAGGAGCTTCAACATGTTGAAGGAGAAGATAACTAAACAACTGATTCTGGTTCTGCCAGATTTCAGAAAGACATTCCAGGTAAGATGCAATGCAAGTGGAATTGTAATTGGAGTGGTCTTAAGTCAAGACAACAGACCTGTTGCATATTTCAGTGAGAAGAAGAATGAACCTAAAAAGAAGTACTCCACATATGACAAAGATTTCTATGCCATAATCCAAGCATTAAAGAAATTGATGCACTATCTCGTATCGAAGGATTTTGTTTTCTATAGCGACAATCACGCTTTGCAATTCATAACCAAACATGAGAAATTAAACCAGAAACATGCTAAGTGGATAGAGTTTATGCAAAATTTCACTTTTGTCATCAAACACATTTCTAGAAATGCTAACAAGGTTGTTGATGCATTGAGCAGGAGATTTTTAATTATGCAGGAATTTCAAATCAAGACCTTGGGGTTTGATCACCTTAAAGAAATGTATCACAGTGATCCAGATTTTGGACAAGCATACGAAGCATGTGCGAATCCTGTGCTCAGAGACATAAGCCAATGGGACAAATATATGATTTAGGATGGGTTGTTGTTCAAAGGATGCTAGTTGTGCATACTGATATGCTCAACGAGGGAGAATTTATTGAAGGAAAAACACAACAGAGGTCTAGTCGGACACTTTGGCCATGAAAAAACATTTTCTCAATTAGCCAGTTCATATTATTGGCCAGGTATGAGAGCAGAGGTGAAGAAATTTGTAAACAATTGTAAGATTTGTCAGTGTGCCAAGGGGAAGAAATAGAACACTGGGTTGTATCAGCCATTGCCTATTCCAAAGAGGCCTTGGGATGTGATAAGCATGGATTTTGTGTTGGGATTTCCATGGAAACAAAGAGGAAGTGATTCCATATTTGTGGTGGTGGACAGATTTTCAAATATGGCACACTTTATCCCATGCCAGAAGACCAATGATGCAACAAATGTTGTGAATTTGTTTTTCAGAGAAGTTGTGAAACTCCATGGATTTCCTCGTAGTATAGTTTCTAACAAGGATACCAAATTTGTTGGTCATTTCTACAGGATGTTTTGGAAAAATTTGGGGAAAGAGCTATCTTTTAGTTCTGCATATCATCCACAGACGGATGGACAAACCAAAGTGGTGAATACAAGTCTAGGAGATTTGCTGAGGAGTTTGGTCACTGAACACCATAGTCAGTGGGATAAAATTATAGCACAAGCCGAGTTTGCATATAATGAATCAGTGAACAGGAGCACTGGGAAGAGTCCATTTCAAATAGTTTATGGGATGAATCTGAGAGGAGTATCAGAGTTAAGAGATCTAAAGAAGAATGAGTTTATAAGCACGGGAGCCGAAGATTTTGCTGCAAAAATGTAGGGACTTCACAATCAGATCAAGGAGAAGTTGAAGAAGACCAGATGTGAATACAAATGAAGATCCGATCAACACGAGAGGAATCTTGAATTTGAAGTTGGATATCAAGTTCTATCACATATGAGGAAATAAATATTCTTGAGGGGAACATATATTAAGCTGAAATTGAAAAAGATAGGGCCATGTAAAATCTTGAGGATATATGGCGATAATGCTTATGGGTTAGAGCTTCCAGAAGATGTGGGTATATTTCCCATATTCAATATCGCAGACCTGTATCTTTACAGGGAAGATGGAACCAAAGGAGCTTAAGATCAGAGAAATATTCAGTGGGAGAAGCAGATTCCTATAGAAGAGAATCCGTAGATGGAAAATATCATAGATCAAAGAGTTGGTAAGAAGACCAGAAGGAAGATGTATTTTAAATACTTGGTGAAGTGTAAAGGATGACCAATAGAAGATGCCAGTTGGGTTGGTGAAGCAGAGATCCAGAAGCATGGAAGATCGGTGTAGGAGCTCATGGACAGGAGTCCATGAATTTTTCAGCCAAGGGAGTATGATGCAGGAGCATCGCCAACAAAGCACAAGCATGGAAGATGGTTGGGCGCACTAGCGCACATTTTGAAATATTTTGAATTTCAAACCAATCAATGCATTAATGTGACATCTAATAGAAATTTTCGAGTTATGAATGTATTTAAAGATCGAAGGTTGAGCCATCACGAAAGATGATGGGGGAATGCATTTTATTTTATGAATTGAATCACAATACAGATTTAGAGCTTGTGCTCTTATCTATATGATGAAATATTTATTGTAATAGGAGTTAAGTAGTTGATAGCATTTAATTCCATTGAAGATAGCATAGAATAGTTGGAGGGAATGCTCGAAGAGAACCTATTTGTAAAAATATATGTAATATTGTCCAAAAAATGTTGTTGATGGTTGTCAGTTGTGTTTGATAATTGTTATTGATGATCATAGTTGTTGTGGAGAAAGGAGAACCGAGAAACATCTAAATATATCTTGTATAGGTTACAGAGTAGTGAAGAACAATGTATGTATGTAAGTTTCAGTTGGATGAATATAACAGAGGAACATTGTCCCAAATGTGTATGGTTATGTGTCTATCTGGATGAATGGTAGAGCTCTATTATTTTTCAATTCTCTGTTATTTATGCCCTTGAATTCATGATTGCATTTGCTTTGTTGAATGTACCAGTCATTGTGAGGGATAGATAAATTTCAATCACTCTCTTCAGTGAGTGAGTGCAAGGTGTGCATAGTGTCCGCAAGAAGTGTGTGACTAAGTCTATTCTGACTTGAAAGCTCATAAGAGATAGTGGAACTTATATGCATGCAATGAGTGCATGATAGAGTTTTCAGACTCGAAAGTTTAGGGAGGATAGCATGATTTAGTCATGAGAGATAGAAGCGGTTGGAGAACAGTCACAAGGAGTGCGAAGTCATCCACACAGGTTGAAGTGTTGAGAGAAATATATTTCAATGTGTGCACGGATCGAGTTCTTGACTAAGTGTCGAAGATATTGTTCATAGGAACAAAGAAAAAATGAAAAAGGAAATCTCAGGAGGGAGAGCGACGAATATATTCAAGGAAAGGAGTCCTTGAAATTCTCATAAAATCCAGTAGGAAATATTCTCTCTTAGGAGGATAAGAACAATCCCAGACCGTTAGATCCAGTGAAGTTGCTAGGAGGGAAACCATGAAGTATTTCGGTACTTCGGAGGTTCAGAAAGTTGAAAACTTGATGAAGGTCGAGTTGTGAAGTCTGAATTCGTGGTTCAATCATGAATGTTGATCATTGTGGGTTACATGGCAATAGGTTAAGGAATTTGGGAATCAAGAGATTCGAGGTTGTGAGTGAAAGGCCTAGAGTTTCATGGGGTCATGAAGTCTGAACCATTGTGGGGCCGACAGATCCGAGGAGATGTGTGGTTTGAGTCCGGAGAATTGGAGTTGAGTGCTTAGAGAAGAAGTGAAAAAAGGATTCAGGATATCCCCGAAGTCCGAACCATGAGGAAAGTAGACCTATGGTCATAACCGTGGTCGCTAGCAGAAGAGCCTGTGTGTGTGGGTAAGATAGTTTCAGGTGCCTGCAGGGACCCAAGGAGTCATTTCGACTCAGGAATTCAAACGATCCAATACCGGGAGGTCAAACTTCCCTTTGGAGGGAAGGGGGTTTGCGTCAGGGGGCAACCTGAGAGCCTTTGAGGTTGGGATTGTAATGTAGTCATTTTAGCAATATATTTGACAGAAGCAAAGAGATTATATATCTCATTATGTTAAATTTTGTCTTTTTCCTGTGTCATGTTTCTGAAGTTTTCATTACTTCTCTTTCTTCTGCTCCTTCTTTTATTCAACTTGTAATAGTTACAATTCAGTGAGATTTCTGCTGCGACTAATTAAGAGCATTCTTTCAGGTGCAGTTTTTCATCTGTTCTGTTCTGAGTATAACAAGACCTACATATTAATTGTTTTTCCTTATTTACAAGTATATTTGTTCATAGATTTTCCTCTGTCTTGTTGTGAGTGAGACAAGACCTATGTCCAGATATTTGAAATCATTGTCATTCTTCTACTGAAAGGAAGACCAAATTTATTAGAATTGGATACCTGGATTTTTATTTCAGTTTTGTCTATCCCTTATCTTGTATCCATCCTCATGATTTTAAATGGATTTAGAAGACAAGGCCATGCCTCTTTATTTATTATTTTTAATGGTTGAAAGGTTCTTGCATACCTAGTTCTAGAATCCTCCAATAACTGATCAATCACCAATTATTATATTTTTCAAAATGTGCTAAGGCTTGGTTCAGTTACATCCTAGAGTCAACTCTTATGACAAAACCACATACCACCAAAAATGTTATGGCATGTATTATCCATCTAGAATAGTCATACCTGCAAATATATCGAAACTCATACCATTATACATCAAACAAACTTGGGTCCATTACCCAAACCTTTGTGCTACCAGAATTCGCTATCAGACTTTCTTCAAGGGTTGACATCAATGACAACCAACCCAATTAATCAACAAGATTCCCTTATGAGGGTGCATTGAAACAACCTAAGCAATATGGAATATTTTGTAATAGTGTTGGATGGACACTGGATATGAAAGGTTCATCACTTGGTTTGATAGATATTCACTAGGACATCCATCAAATTTTGGGATATTAGATGTTAACTTGGTAAGCATGACTAACCAAGTTGGATCATAGAGGATAGGGTCGTTGATGAGATTCACTAGATTTATAAGATGCAAACTAGCCATGAGAGGTATGTTCTCTCCAGCCATAGTGGATGAACTAGTAGTTGATGAGCTAGCAACTAAAGAGATCAAAATAGAATACCTAGATGAGGATGAGATTGACAAAAATGAGCTTAAAGTGGAGGAGATAATATTTGAGTTTAGAGAAGATACATTATGCCTTGATGGAGAGACAGAAAGAGTGGGGAGCACTCCTATTAAAGGAGGGAGGGTATAAACCCTAAGAGAATTCCTAGGAAACTAAGCATTCACTATATTGTTTGGTTTTTGAAAATTGTTAGTTTGCAAGGTGGTGAGTAAAAATAAAGCTACTAAATGTGAAAGTATTATCATAGTGATATATCCAATTGAAGTATGTGCAAAGCTGGTGCAGAAAGTGGTTTGTACGTGTGTTTCAATTGGTGAAAAGTGTATGAAGATAGATGAGGCTCTCCAATTGATGATACCAAATAAAAGGATATTCCAAAGACTCTAACAATAGTCACATAGTTCACAAATTGTAATTGGAACTTCCAATTGTCTTAATAGATGGTGATGAAATCCACCAAAGAACACAAGTGATGGTGTGATGGAAATAGTTATAGTGACACACCCTTGGGGTAAAGGTCAAAAGGGGAAATACATATATGTCTTATGGGTTCTCTCAATCCCATGAAATCCACCCAATGCTAAGCCTATGATTGGAAACTAGGATTCCTCTTTAGAAATCATAGGTAAGGGGTTATCAACTTGAAACGAACAAGGGGTAGCATGTAACTTGAAAGAGAAGGGTGGTCCATCAAATTAATAGTCTTTACCTAAGCATTGACACTCAAAAGTGAGATCATATCCCATGCTAGAAAACAAACATGCTAGAAACATTTTAAAGAACCTTAGAAAAACAACTATGTTTCAATAAAAAATAGTTATGGAAAATTATTTGGACACCTATCTCCATGATATTAAACTAGACTATAAATTCTCTTGTCATTGAGGGGGGATTTAGTACATTGGATTTAATTTTATCTCATTTTTATAAGGTTGGATTTGGCATCATGAGCCAAACTAGACTGTAATTTTGCTTGTCCTTGAGGAAGGATTTAGTAGGTTAGATTTAATTTTCTTTCATTTTTAGAAGGTTGGGCTTGGAATTATTGAGTGCCAAAGGAGATGTTTTAATACCCTAATTATTTTAAATTACCCAGATCAATTTAGAAGAACAAGATGAAGAACATACTTTGATTAGGGATAGGTTTTAAGTATTTCAATGCACACACATGTATGGTGATAAATACAAAATGACAATACAAAAGAAAAACAATAAAGAATAGTTGAAAACAATAAAGAAACTTGAAAGCAATAATAATTGAAATAAAGGATTTATTTCTTTATCTACGATTTTCTCTAAACTTTAAGCATTTAGAATTATAGAAACAACATAATTAAAAGGTAGTGGATATTCATGCAAAAAATGAAACTACCTATAAAACTTCACAAAAAAGTAATATTTTAATGAAGAACCAAATTTTAAGGTGTCGTGTGGGTCACAATTTTGATATTGGCATGAGTCTAAGAATCACATGAGTAACATAACTAAATGATCGCGTGAATCACACTAAATGATAATGTATACTATGATTGTGAATTTGTCACATAGTCTTTGAGTGGTACAACTTGTGTGAATGAAACTGGTATCAAAGGAAAATTGGTGCAAACAATGCAAGAAAAGAGGTCATTGAGGTGTGACATGTTGATAATTTTAAAGATTCAAATTTTTGAAAACCAAGGCCCTTCTAGATAATGGATAGGATTTAAACAAAATCCAAACTAATCTTGTAAACTACTAGAGATTAGATAACAACCATAATATAACTGGGAGTTGGATTAGTGGATCAAACTCCTTAGTATATTTTCCATTTTTCTAATGGGGTTTTCATGCACGGGAATACCAAAATTAGTTGATTTCATTCCAATGAACAAGGTAATAAAAACTAAAGTATATTATCCAAAGAGAGTTTTGCAACAACTAGGCTCCGATATTATCCATAAGAGGTTCCTTTATCCTCCATTAGGGATCAATCTCAATATCTGAAGATGAACATGCAATAATTCCTCTTATGGATGGTCACTTTGGAGTGGAAAACAGGTAGCATAAAGGTAAAAAAACTCAATGAGTAGTCTATGGAGTAATTTAGTTCTCATCCTTTGGCTTCAATCCATTGGCATAATATTATTCTCACTTCTTCCTATCAAATATATGGCCATGGATTTTATTTTATAGACCAAATTGAAGTTTTAATTTGAACTAGTTCAAATGGGAATGCCCATACTTCAGGTATGGATACCCATGTGCCTGATTCGACCAAAAGGAGGGCGAAATACCTAAATGTTGATGAGATAGGAGGTATAGCTAGGTATGTTTTCAACAACCCATAATTTCCATGTGTCCTTTATCATTTATGGGACGTGGAAATATTTTATTTACAAATTTATATGGGTCATACTAGGATCAAGGATTTTTGGGTGTGATGGAAAGAGTATAGAGGGACAACCCAAAAAAACTTGCAAATGGTCAAATAGATATTTGGCTATGTTCGATGGTGTTTAAATGGCCTGTAAATCATGATTTTGATTGTATTATGTGATATACACATTGGTTTGTGATGTTTCATGGTATGAACGCTTAATTTGAGCAAGATCAAGGTAATAAATATTAGACTCAACTAGGGAGCTACAAAGACTATTGTTAGATATATGTCACCCCAAGCATGTCGCTAAGAAATAGGAACCAACTTAGGACTACACTCGTCATTTTCTACAATATGAGGAGTAGGGTTGAATTCCCAACTAGTAACAACATTAGGAATGTTGGATTTTTCAATAATATCAGTATTGTTTGAGTGAGTTGGAGGATTGGGATCGAAAGAAAGTAGAGGTTAATAAAATTCTAGGTGATTACCAAGGTACAAGGGGCCACTTTAATTTAATTGATAAAATTATTAGTGTGAGCATCGAAGTGAATAGAGAGTCCGAATTTTTTTTTATCCCTCTCTCTCCAAACATTTCCTTCTTGACCAAAGCCTCTTTTGCCTCAATATGGGCCATTTTTTTGTTGACACTTGAATCCGTCAAGACCAAAATGGCAACCTCACAAGGATATGAATCCTCCTGTGTTTTTAAAGAGGTGGTACTTCCCTTGGGATAAAAGATATGTCAATGATATCTTGGATTAGTAGAATGTTAAGGAAACAAACCTTAGATCTTCATTGCTTGAAATTATGAAATGATATGTTTCTTCAATAACCTAATATAATATTTGTATGCAGCAAGAAGTCTTTAAACATTTGTAAATATTGAAGGAGGGCTTCAACATCAGAATTTCTTTGTGATCAACATCACATACACAATCTTCTTAATCATATATAAATATATCCATGTCTTCTTCACGAAAAATAAGAGAGAATAATTTAATCATCTCAAATAATTTTAAAAGAGTAATGTTATCAAGATCAAAAGAGAATTTTATAGGCCAATCCCAAATACCTCATACTTAAGACTCAAAGTTACAAGATCAAAATCAACCCAAAGCAATTCTTTGTGGAGTTTATTCATGAAAAATGTTTTTTTTTACAAAATCTTTGACAATCATGCATATCGTTGTAAATAATCCATGATCATTTAAGAAAAATATTTTGGAAGAATACAAGAACACTCAAGAACTCAGCCTTGTTCCCAATTCAGAGACTCAAGCATAAAGCTATGAGAAATGGTGTAGAAGAATAGAAAGAGTGGAGAAGATGGAGATCTCTTTTCTTTGATCAGAAGCTTTCTTTGTATTCATGACTGCAAATTTTTCTTCCTCTGATCCTCTGCCCTGCCCCTCTAATAATTCTTAATATTTGAAGCTTGATGAATCTTCTCTTCTCTTTTTAATATGAGATTTTCTAACTACTTGAGTAGTTAGGGTTTCTTCTCTCTTGAATTTCCTATACAAATTTCTTCTTGAAACATTACCTTTAATTAATACCTCATTAGTTACTCATTAATGAACTCACATCATTAATATTCTCATATTGAAAATGTGTCCCTTTTCTTTTTTAATAAAAGTTTATAAATAAACTTTTATTTTCACAATTTAATTAATTTCCCATATAAATAGGATGATTGTGTTTTAATTTTATGGGAATTATAATCAAATTTTTATCCATGGAAATCACTTTTTATGCAATCTTCATTTTCGTATCTTTCCAATGATATAAGGTTTTCACAAATCTGTCACCCGGATCTCCAGATATGAGCTCATGAGCTCAGTTGTCACGCAGGCCCATTAAAAATGAAGCCGAATGATATTTTAATTTTTAGGAAAAATGAATCACTTTTCAACACTTTAAACCTGTAGCATCATATTCTACATCAAAATTAATTTTGCGTGGTTCCAACACTCAGAGCTCAAGTTATGGCCTCTGCAAGATTAACACTCAGTGACTATTGATCAAAATTGATGGGAAAATGTGGGCCCTTGGATGAACTTCGTAATTTTATTCATGAAATTAGACTTTTGGACATCAATCCTCATCCCAAATGCATTTGGATGTTTGAATATTCGACATTTATAATACTAAGTGGGTAATAAAATTAGTAAGAAACAAAGAGAGATTGTGGAGAGCCACGAGCCCTTAGAAAATTGTTGAATAAAATAATAATTTTGCATGCCAAGTCAACCAATCAGCCTCCAGCTCGTTCCAAGTCACTTATGAATCATCCATTCACGTATTTCCATGTGTCATCTCATGATAGGCTAGTAATATCGATGTGTAACCAATAAAAATGCTATGTGTCACCATTGGTAAGCTACCATGTGGAACCATCCATTAACTGTCGTGTGTCAAGGAGTGAGTGGTTGATATGTGGAAAGTTATTATTGGTTGGTGGTGTAATGGAGGAAACTTAAGGTAAAATGTTAATTATAGGAGAATGGACGAGAGGATAAGTGAGGGAATAATATCATGGTGGGTTGGTGGAGGTGAAAGAGGAGAGGTGAATGAGCCTGTGAGTAGGCCAACCTGCAAACCCGACAAACTCATAAAATAGTCTAAGTGTTAAAGTATTGAGTGAGAAGGGGGTAAGGGGAGAAATGTAGGCATCGGAGGTAGACAGTGTAATATGTAGATAGTGGGTTACCGGGTGAGGGAGTGTGAGGAGGTGACGGAATGTATTAGTCCACCAACCCATAGACCCGATGAGGAAATGAGGGAAGAGTACCAAAACAAAAAAAGACTAAGTGTGGAGACTAGTGGAGCGTATGGAAGAAGAGTGAGGTAAAATATGGAGAGAGAGATGTTGAGTGAAAATTCTAAGTGTTGAGTATGAAACAAGAGAGGAAAAGAGTTTGGAAATGAGACTAAGTATGAAAGAGGTAGTAGGAGTAGAGAGGAAAAGAGAAAAATGGTTAAGTATGGAAAGGAGAGGAGAACATGACACTTAGAAAATTCTTCATATTTCTTCTTGTGATATCTCCATTAGACTTCTGGACAAAGTTATGCATATCTCAATCATAGAAACTCGAATTTTGATTCCATGAAATTCATGGAAAAGATGATACCAAGGGATATGTGATGAACTTATAATAACTCCAAAATTATCCACTTTTGATGTCAAAATATTTTATCATTCCAAGAGTGGGAACATATAGGTTACCAAATTTTGGTCAACAATTTTCTACCTCTCTAAAATCTTATCTAAGGGAGGTAAAAGAAGCCAAATCAAGTGTTCACCATTGGTTTTACTTTACTTTTCCATAATTGATTGATATTATTGATCATTGCTCTATAATCAATCAAAATTAATGATCACAAATGGCCTCAAATAACATGATTAAGGGACATTCATATTTTTTCATTAAAAATATCCCTATTGAACACTTAATATACCACCATACAAACTAGACTTGAATCAACAATACTAGACTTAATACTTTCCAAAGTACTCTAATACTTTATGTATCTTATCAACAATTATTTCTAGTTAAACCAACACATAATAATATATCTTTGTGAAAAGATAGGAAGATTATGAATGGTCCAAGGAACATAACCATTCAAGTATACAAAGAAGGAGGAAGAAATATAAAGACTAGGAGATACTTTGAGTGTATTTAGGAGATTGGTTGGGCGAAATAGATTCATTACATTGAGTTTATTAACTATGTAGAACGAGAAGGAAAAACTATTCTAAAACTAATATCATGAAAATCAATTGTTTATTAGGTTACTTGGTGGCTTTAATAGTACAATTATCACTTTTTAAATTTCCTTGGTTGTGAAAGGAAAATCCAAAGGTAACCACAAAACAACTTGAAGATTGTAAGTTATCCCTTTAAATATAGAGAGGGCTCTCTCTGTTATAACTCAATCAATAACTGACTGGTTATCTAATCAAGAACATTGGCTAGATATTCAGTTAAGTGAGGATTTTAAAATAATTGTGGTAGGGTAGAGAAGAGGACCATGGGGCATGGAGTCATAATAAGGAGATGTCAATAAAAGGTTTCCAAGATTGGTTAAATATGAATAAGTGCACTCACAGGAAATATAGTTGGTTATATATCAGACATTAAATATTGTAGTATGGTGGTGGTGGAAAATAGAAATACAAATCAATTATAGTAAAGCATCTAGCATATGATGAATTTTACTATAATATCAGAAGACTGGTGAAAAATATGTATGCATAGATATAGAGCATCAACATATGAATTTCATATCATAATGCTCATTCAAATATAGAAGAAAAACATATCGTGATTAACAAAGAAAAGAAAAACATTCACTAGAAAAACAGACTGAAGATAACCATCACATGAATATTTGAAGCAACAAATCCATGTACTTCTGTTGGAAACTTGTATTAAAGTCCAAAACAACATACACAATAGACAAGAATTATTTTCTCTCAAGCCCTGAACCCCTTCACCCTCTTTTCTTTCATCATATATAGAATAATATTACATTCTAGATCACGAGACTCAAAATATTTAGGTTTTCCAAATTTATAAGGAGTTACAACAAACCGATAACGACCTTCAAACAAACTGCTAGATTTTAGGGTTCAATTTTTTGTCTTAACTAATATATACAAATATTATCTAAACTATATGATTCGAGGGGAAACTACTTTATTCTTATATTCCATGTGATCATTTGACACGTCCAATTTAGCTGGGAGTTGAAAAGTCTTGATCTTGAGATGTCTGTGTGGTTTCACAGTGACCATGTGAAACTCTTTGCGAAATCTCAGTTTCCATCAGTTTCAAAACGTAAGTAACTTCGCTGCAAAATATATGTTTTTGACTATTGATGCTATAAAATTGATCCAAACTGATATTACTTGAGTTCAACTCTGTGTACTTATCTTGAAAACATTCCCATGTATCACTTCACTATAGTAGTAGTCAAAATCTCTTGCAAACGTAAGATCAAACACTATCTTGTTTAGACAACCTGAATGTTCTCGACACTGAAACAAGTTTCCAGTTCATTCATTGCAAGTACAGAGCCATCATATAATAGACAAGAGCTTCCTTCCTTTCTAATTTCAGCCAACATATGAAATGAAGAGTCTTATAATCATAATTTCAAGCACATACATTTTAGGTTTCCTTACAAGTTTGTAACTAATATGCTCAACCATTACATCTATGACTTCCTATGTATCTTCTGACCTTAGAACTGCTTCAAAACTTACTATTAATTAGGCTACATGTATGTAATCATGATTGGAAAAAAAATGAAGTTTCATGGTTTCACCTTCATCCATCATCTTCAAAACTTGAGCAAACCTCAAAAAGTAAAAACATGATGTCTCTTGAGTATACCTAAATCATTCTACTTCCACTTGAGCCAACAAATCAAGATTATTCTACGCAATTTCTTCTTTATTTGATCTATTATTTTCCTATAATTCTTTATTCGGTCTGTATAAGTTTTAAACTTGTTTGTGTAGGGGAAAGGACCTCTTAACCATCATCTTGTTGTTTGCCAAAGCTCCTTTACATGAGTCCAAGTGTTCTGTTATCTTTATTTTCTTTTTTTTTGTTTTCTTCCCTTAGTTGTACAATCACATCATGGGCTTCCTTTAGTTTTTTCCTGAGCCTTTTAACTATCATGTTGTTTTGTTTTGAAGGGGATTGAGCTTCAACAACTTCAATTTCTTTTATACCCTACTCTGATGGTTCTTTACCCTCCTCCCTTTTCCTTTTTGAACTACCAAAAGTTGTTTAAACTGGTTTTTTACCTGAGGGAGGGGTATTATTCTTAGATTGTGGAGTACTAATGTTTTCTACACTAAACCCTCCTAAATTCAAGAATGAATCCCACTCTCCATCTGTCTTTCTCAACTCTTCAAGAACTAAAATTTTAATAAGGCCAAAATGAAAAAGACAGTGTTCAACTTGCTTGGATTTGAATTGGACCTTATCAAACATATTACCCATACTTCTATAGAGATGGAATGGAAAATTGAGAGCCTTATTACTAGTGAAGTGCATGAGAATCCTGATGTGAGATAGGTAAACCATGTTGAAACACCCTTCATAGGTGAAATCTCTCTGAATCACACGCAAAAGGTGTCATGATGCTCCAACATATGATTCCTTGGTACTCTTGCTGACAAATTATGATTATGATACTGTGGCTTGAAATAGTCATTGCAAAATGAAGAGTCTAGATCTATCCCTTTGAACCACTTTTCACCTAGCAATGGAATTTTTGTGGCTGCTGCAATAATTTTCTCTGTAACCTGAAACTCCAGCGGCCCAATCCTTTTTTTAATTCCATCAAAATGCATGGTTAACTCTTTAGATACATCCATGTCACCTCTCTGCAACTTATCATATAAAGTGAGACAACCAACCCTCTAAAATGACTCCCTGAAAGAAAGGGATAACTTCAACAGCTACAAACCCCAAGGTTTAAACCTCACTATCTCTCCTCCCTTATTGATCTTCTTCTTCTTCTGCTTATCAGGATCCATATCTATTGGAAAATGAAAAGTGACAATGGCATACTTATGCAACAGGCGGCATGGAAAGGAACAAATTTTTGGTAGCAAACACAAAATTTTGCAGTGACCTAGAAATTTGGTAGCGAGCAGGGTTTTGATAATTTAAAAATTGAAATAACTTAACACATGAATTTTAAAAGACAACTCATAAATAGATGAATTTTCCACAGGGAAAACACTGAATCCAAAAATTGAAAGCCATGATTGCTTATCGTTATGGATATAAGGCAATTCTTCAGCAATTTGACAGTTGATAGTTTGGCGCTGCAAAAATGATTTCTTATCGTTATGGATATAAGGCAATTCTTCAACAATTTGACAGTTGATAGTTTGGTGCTGCAAAATGCTAGGATCTTTTGCAGCGATATTTAAACTGGTTGGTTGAAAGTCATAAAGGTACAATTTTGATTTGAAGGCCTAAGTAATCATTTGTACATGTCACAACATTCCCTCATGACTCTTTAAAATACATGATGTAATAACTTTAGACTCACCCTTTCAAATGACGACAAAGGACTCTGGGATGACAATGTGACAAATATGACTTGACCTTGAACAATACTAACCACTCACTTATGACTTAAGATATTGTTCAAATTCCCTTAGAAATGACCCAATTAAACCCAAACTTGACTCATAAATGAGTGAACCCAAAAAATTTGTCATAAAACACTAACCTTAGGAACTTGACACATGGTCTTTAAAGACCAAGACATGACCAAAAGACTCAAAAATAAACAAAACAAGATGTATTGACATTTGTACACTTATACACACTAACAAATACCATGCCCAAAATGGAGAGATATAACTAGGATTGAGCATAAATTAACTAAATAATTGAGGCCATCTATATATTGAATATAGATGGCTCATCATAATTTGACTTGTATAGACATAAAGAGGGCGATAAACTATTCCCATTATTATTTTCTAATGAACATGATGTAATGTACCTAGGGAGGATATTTAATGTAATGTCAGTTGCCTAGGAAGGATAATTAATGTAATGTGGTCATACTCATTGAATAAGGTCCACTAGGTAGGTGGTGGGTAATAAATGTAATAATGAAATGGTATTTTGTAAGGCCCATAGGAATATTCATCATAGAGTATATGTACGCATGCATATCATTGTAATGAGAATATTGGATATTGTTTTATAAAAAGCATGGCTTGTGGAGTGATTCCTTCCACAAAGAGTAATTGATGGTGTTACCCTATCTTAAGTGTTTCTCTACAATATTTTATTTTTAAACCATATACCTATGGCTTCGATACCAATATATCCATAAGTGGTTAGGCCCATGGCCCATTCATCTTGCCAACACATATATTCATTGTATAATTAAAGTGTAAAGTCTTTGCAATTACAATGAAGTTGAGATCAAACATCACAAGATAGATTCATAACCACAAATGAATGTCTCTAGTTACAATGCTCGGTTTACTTGTCTGTAATTCCAAGATCTATGACAAACTATGAACACATACACACTAAAATTTTGTCATGCCATATAAAAAAGATACTTTAAATTACACTCTCTATAATTTTACTAAAATATTCAACCCAACAATCTTAATAACAACATGTATGCCCACTCCTTACATTATCAAGTAGTATACAAGATGCAACAAGCATTGTTCTTGTTAAATACTATCACCATAGCTAGGAGGAATTGATTATATATTTATAACTATAAATGGGACATATGAAGAGGCTATCATGTAATTACCCAAACACACTATCTTGAGGGTGATAGGTTATAGGTAGATATGAATTCTCATAGGATTGAATAAGTCAAAGGGTGTTGTAGAGTCCACTACACATTGTTGGTGCACATGTGGTTTAAACATAACATCATTCAACACTCCCTATCAATCCCACAATGTAATAAGAGGAGTTTATAATGTATAGAAGTGATTTTAATATAATCTAAACAAACCCATCATGATTTTGTAGTTATAGAGTGAACAAGTCAAAGGGTCACTTTAGAGGGTATTCCCCTTTCTCTGTACATATCATGTGATGTAATCCAAGATTATTGCAGTCCATAGAAAGGTAAATGTTGGCACATGGACAGACCCAAGGTTCAGCTCTAGGAGCACACCAACAAGCCCTAGATACCGTCCCTTTCGGCAGCACCTGCGAAGAAGATGCAGTCTCACCCAAAGAAGATATGAGGGGGTTGAAGGACAAACACGTCTACAACCGGGGGAATATCAAGTGGTTCTTATTACAACAACAACATAACATGCATTTACCATTCAACTAGCTAGATCTATCCTTCACAGTCATAGATATGATCTAATACAATGATGCAGATAAAAATATAAAAACATCAAAGCTCAGAGCATCAATCACACACACAACAACAGATGTACGTGGTTCACCCTCTCTCTAGGGCTACATCCATAGAACTGTGATTATGATATATTAAGATAAAGCTTACAGTTCTGATCTGAGCTCTTGGCCAACATATCATCTCTTCTCCATCTCTCTTCCTCTCTCCCTTCTTGCACACCCAACTACAGGACTTGATCTTTGCACCCAGCTGAAGATATTACAATACCATATGGATCTCTCTCTCTCTCTCTCAGTGCTTCTCTCACCCTCAATACAATATTCTCCCAATGAACAATAATCGACAACAAGGCTCAAACATAGTACTGACTTGACCTAGGTCCTCTCAACCTCTATTTATACATTACAATCCCTCACCAACAACCTTAGGTCGAAACCTAGGTGTCAAAAACCCTAATTACCAAAACCCTAGGTGTCTAAAACCCTAGGTCAACTTGACCCATTCTTTTCGAGCTTCACCAGCCTTTCTTTCCTTCTCCATCTCATGGTACTCCAAGGCATCTAATGATGGATTTTTCCACTTCCTGAGTCATCCTCGATCCATCTTCCTTTCTGATCTATCATCCTCGATCTCCTCATCCAACAACTTGCTTTTCCACACTTCGCTCCATATTCTCTGTTCTTTTTCTCACTTCGACCCAGTGACAACCACTGTGTCTCCCACGAAGATCAATTTTTACCTTTTCTTCCTTGTTCTTCACTTCCTTCCATAACCCAGGGCCAACAATCCCTCAACACTCACCTGTGACTCTTCCTGAGGCACTTGAGATCTGATCCTCTTATTTTTCTTCGACTTTTGACTACGCAGTGCAAACCTTGCTTTTTTCTTTGTGCCTCCTTCCCATCCTTGTATAGACTGTCCTTTTTGTGTCTAGTACCCAGTTCCAACTGCACCTGGTACCTAGACCCTTTTCTTCTTGATTCTACTAAGAGCTGCGAGGCAGATGGTTGTCATAGTACAACTTCAGCCGACTCCCATTCACCAAGCCTTCCTTCTAGTCTCCTTTCAATGTCTTCAGTTGCGCAGCTCCTCCCTATGTAACATAAACAATATCATATGGTCTGATCCAATGCATTCTAAACTTCCCAGGGTGTTTGATAAACTTACTATCATATAGCAGGACTAAATCACCTTGCCTGAATATCTTCTTCTTGATGTGCCTGTCATGATAGGCCTTTTCTTGTTTCTTCTGAATTTGCTGATGGAAGCTTGCAATGAATCTGTCTTCTTCTAGTTTGACCAACTATGATAGCCTCTCATGAATAGCGCTAGTATCATCCATGTCTGTAAATGCAACAATTCTTAATCTTGGTACCAAGTACTCCATTGGGACAACAACTTCAAGACCATAAACCAACTTGAAAGGGGCATGCATTGTTAATTTCTTGCAAGTGGTTCTATAAGCCCAGAGTACTGTTGGTACTCTTAAATCCTAGTCATCTCTGTTCACACTACAAATCTTTGTCAATGATGTCTCCAAGATCTTTTTGAGTGCTTCAATCATTCCATTTTCTTGTGGATGATAGGGTGTACTCTTCTAATGGTGGACTACAAATTCTTCAGTCAGGGGTTCAACTGTCTTATTGATGAAGTGTGTACCTTGATCACTCATAAGTACCTTAGGGCATCCAAACCTTGTTATTATGTCATCGAATATAAAATGTGCAGTTGTAGTTGCACTATAGTCCTTGAATTCTCTTTCCTTAGCCCATCTAGTTAGGTATTCTGTCGTAGTGATAATATACCTTTCTCCTGTGTGCTTTCTTGGTGGGTTTATAGGTACCACGAAGTCAATGGCCCATTTTTCAAATGCTTGTAAGGTCATCTATGGTGATAATGGAATCTCATATCTTTAGGATGGTATTCCAACTTGCTGGCATACATCGCATGCTCTGGCATATTCTTTAGCATCTCTGTGTAACGTAGGCCACCAAAGGCCAGCTCACAGAACCTTCTGCACAGTTTAATGTCCTCCTTCAATGCCTTCATGAGCTTCTTTGAGGATGATAGGGTGTTATGCCTCCATCACACATCTTATTAGGATCTCATAAGGTCCCATTTTATATAGCTGACCAACTAGTAGTGAAAAATCTGTAGTGCACACCACTAGCTGTTTCTTTTGCGGAATTGTGTATTTGGTTGGAGCTATTCATGTTGATAGGAACTAGACTATGTCTGCGAAGTGGTCATAAATATTTCTAATGCTGAGCAACTATGCATCCGGTAGTGTGTCCTCCATACTAGTAGGTTCTTCACCATGCTCCAACCTCGACAGGTGGTCTGGGCCCTTATTCATTCTTCCTAGCTTAACTATGATTTCAAAATCATATTCTTGAAACATGAGAATCCATCTGCATATTCTCCCCCCCAACACTAGATTTTTGACAAGGTATTTCAATGCAGAGTGATCAATAAACATTTTAAAGTGTCCTCCCAACAAGTAGTGGCAGAATTTCAGCAATGCATACACCATGGCTAGTCCCTCTCTCTCTGTAGTAGTGTAATTGATTTCAGATGTGGAGAGATTTCTGCTGGAAAATGCTAATGGATGATCAATGTCCCCTTCTCCAGGTTGTTCTAGTACTGCTCCTAATGCAATAGAAGATGCATCAACATGCACATGCAATTCCTTGCTCCAGTTGGGAAATACTAGAATAGGCGCAGTGACCATCTTTTGTTTCAGTGTGTCGAAGCTCTCCTAGCATTCGTTTGTCCAACCAAACTGATAATATTTCTTTAATAACCTCTCCATTGGCATAGTAATCTGAGAATATCCTTTGATAAATTTTCTGTAATAGCCAATATTTCCTAGCGCAGTGCGCAGTTGTTTGACTGATGTAGGTGGTGATAAATCAACTATAATTTCAATTTTGGATGGATACACCAACAATCCTTGCTTGCATACAATATGACCTAATAATACTCCAAATGGTGAGAAGAAGATGCACTTCTTCAAATTCAAAGAAATTTGACACTACCTACATTTATTCAGCATTAGCCCTAGACATTCAATATGACTTTCCAACAAACTAAAAACAATCAAGTCACCAAAGTATGGTTCTAAAAACTTATGCAAAAATTCTTTGAATGCTTCAACCACCACCCTGGAAAACATGGCTGGGGAATTCTTCAGTCCAAATGGCATTATTGTATATTGGTAGGATCCCCACTCTGTGGAAAACATAGTCTTATGATGGTCCTCCTTGGCGATGCAAATCTGGTGGTATCCTGAAAACCCATCTGTAAAAGAATATACTTCTTGGCCTCCCACGTTATCCAACACTTCGTCCATGAAAGGTGTAGGGAAAGGATCATGTAGAAAAACATTATTCAGCTTCCTAAGATCTACACAAATCCTGATCTCACCTGTCTTCTTATTGTGCACTACCATGGGGCTAATCCACTCCGACTCTTCAACAGCTTCAATAATCCCTTCTTCCAGCATTCTGTCGAGATCAATCTTCACTTTTTCCTTATATTTCAGGTTCAATCTGTAGGGTTTTTGCTTGACAGGATTCACGTCTGGTTTCAAAGGTATTATCGTTTCTCCCATAGGTCCTTTGATTCCCTTCATATCATTGAACTTGGTCGGGAACAAGTCCTGATACTAATGCAATAATTATGTTATTTTGTCAATGGTAGCACGTCCCAGTAATCTCCGATATTGGCAAGATTTGGTGTTTCCTCTGTCCCGATATTGAATTTCTTTATATTTATCGGTTGTCCAATGAATGGAAGTTCAACTCCAGGTCCTTCCACATCTCTCTGACCTTCTATTTCTGCAATATACACCTTCCTTGGGTCATTGTCTTCGTCGACATTAATGTTGTAGTAGGTCTGCAGTTTCTGGAGGGGAGGAGTCCATTCATCCTCTTCTTGCTCCAAAGGGAGTCCAGATGCCTCCTCAAATAATTTCTGTCTCACCATATGTATTGCTTGATCTATAGAAGGAAATTCACTGTCAAACAAAAAGGTGGTTATAAAATTCTAGATCATACCTTCCCATTCTGAAGTGACAAGGTGCAGCTCTGCTTGAAGGTACCAGTTAATCGAGGTGGTATCTAGTTTATTGATGAAACTGTGTACCCATTGTTCTCTAGGAATTTCACTCCAGGCCTCTTCGCAGCTTCTTACATGGTCCTTTGGGAAACCTCGACCTGTGTATCATGCTTCGCAGCTTCCTACTTGTGCTGAAAACCGCACTGTCATCAGAGTTCGACATTGTGTCCAGTCTGTAATATTGATTTTATGTGTCCCCCACCATCTTTCTGGTGTTTCTTTCATGGCCTCCTCCATTGCCATCATCCTTTGTTGTGTTGGTACACTTGTCTCAAATTCTGATAAGAAGTTCTCTAAGGGGTTCAGCCCATCAAATGTGGGTAGATTACTCACGATTGTGCCAATCTAGCGAACTTCTCTAGTTATCTTAGCGCATCTTCTTGTAGATACTTCATACATATGGTTCTTCTAGTTCTCCAGTGCTTCTTCTGAGTTGGATGAGCATGTGTTATCACTTCGCCAGCTTAGATTTTCGTCAGTTGTAGGGTTGATATAATATTGTTGTCTAGCTATTAACTTGTAGATGTTTTCCAGTTCAAATGCGTGGTCCTCTTCTTTGATAGGTTCTGTGTATCATGGACCTTCATCTGGGTCTAAAGGTGCAATGACCCTAAGGCCATCTTTCTCAAATGTCATGTGTATTTTATTTAAATCAACAACAGTGGAATTGTCGAAGGCCCAATCAATTCCTGACAATGCAGGGTAAGGGAAGATATCATCAACAATTTCAATTACCTCAAAATCTGCAAAGGTTATTACTCCATCAATGTCCATTGTGACATGCTCTAATTGTCCAAATGAGTTGACAACTTATTGATTAGCGATGTGAAGCCTGATAGGGGAATATATAAGCTTGGGTTTTCCCATCAATGCCCAAGTCTTCTTTGTCATGACATTAACTTCTGACCCTAAGTCAAGGACCACATAGTCTATCTCATACTCTTTTATCTTAGCATTCAAGTGTAATTCTTTATTTTTCCTTCTCCGTCTTCCAATTTGGTGCACGACTCTATTCAGTAAGGGGTCTATTTTTTCTAGTTCATACTACTTGATTAAATATTTTAATTATTGTATAGTGCCTTTATATTGAGTCAACTTAACACAAGTGTGCAAGAATTCCATGAGTTTGCTTACCTCTTTCCCTTCTCTTTGTGATGCAGACGGATCAAATGCCAGAGGCATGCTGTATTCTCTAATTTATGGTTGTCTCTTTGATGAAGATCCTTGATTTCCTTTGAACTCTTTTCTTGCCTCCTCGAATATCTGTCTTTCTTTCTTAGCATTGAAATTTCGTGTCTTTTCTGTAGCTTTCCTGACTCCATGTTCATTTTCAGTCTTTCCTTGGGCTGCTCTATCTTCTCCTATAGCAACGCCTCCTTGAGTAATAATAGTGACTCTAGGGTTAGCTTCATGAGGTTCAACATATATCAATTGTACTTATGGATCATGCTGGGGTCCTCGTCTTTCCTAAAGTTTAGCCAACAACACAGGGCATTCTTCTATGACATGCTCGAAGTAGTTATAGTAACTACAGGTTGTGCAGGGATTCTGACAATCCCTTTCTAAATGTCCTGGCTGCGCACAGTTGTAACATATTATTTTCCCTCGGCCTCGGCCCATACCTCCTCCTCGTCCTCATCCTCTGTAGCCACTACGAGGAGTGAAATTTCCTCTCCTCAAAGTGTTGTACTGTGGAGTGTTTCCCTCTTGTTGTACTTCACCTTGAATTTTATGTATGTCTCTCGACCCTTCATGCATGAGATCATAAGATCTACAATCCCAATCATCATGCCCCACTGATTTACAGAGTGTACAATACAAGTTTGTGGGTGTCTGGACATACTTCTGCATATAGTAGCACTCACCTAGGTGATTCCTATTTCTGCATACATCGCACCAGGGTAGGTTAACTTGCTTTAAGGGGCTCGGAGCCCCTAATGCCAACTACTCATGAAATAAAGGACAATGTTCCTTATCATGGCCTTCATATCTACATCTTATACACCAGATATCTTCCCTTTTGTCTTTTCCCTTATCCTTCTTCATATCCTCAACCTGTAAAAACAAACTAGTTAGTTGGCTCATGATCTGGCTAATGCCTGAGCTAGATTCTCGCATCAGTGTTGATTCAAGCTTCATGGCAATCTCCAAAGCTTCTTCCTGAGATGCAATCTTCTGCTGCATCAAAGGGATTCTTATGTGTGGTAACAGTGTAGTGATGAACCACTCTTTGTTCTGTTCGTTAGGGATCTGGAAAGTTATTTAGCCTGTCAAGGTCTTGAATCTTTAGTCGAACTCCCAAATAGGTTCTGCTACCTTTTGTTTAATCTCTTTTAGTTCTGTAATACAATGTGACTCCGACTTAGGTTTCTTAAAATCTGCAATCAATGCATTCTTGATCTCATTCAGGGGCTTAGGCTGTGCTAGTCCTTGGACAAGTTTCATGTACCAGCTTAGTGCGCGGTCCTTTAGCGTAGTGCTAAACTGGGTTCTCTTGATGGATTCATCGGTGATACTTTTAATATTCCATACGGCCTCACACATAAACCAATGTTGATCTAGATATTCAGATCCATCTCCTCTAAATATAGGGAGTCTCATCTCATTTTTCATAAAGTTGACTAGGGTTCTTGTCTGAGTATATGTTGGGCTACGGGTAACAGTACTCTGAAGACTCTGGTGGTTCTGACTATTCTAACTGCTAAGTATTGTTGGGATAGCATGAGGATTAACGTTACTTACTTCAGTAGTTCACGTCGTTCCTAAGGTTTCTGGCTCGCTTTGGCACAGTTCTTCATCTCCCCCTTCTTTTGTTCTGGTGGGCTCTCGATGCTCTTCGTCGGTTAGATCTACCTCTTCTCCACTATAGAAAACTTCTTATCCATAGTTTTGCTTAAACAAATTCTCAAGGTGAGCTCCACAGAATACTTTCCCACTATGCATATGCCCTGCTTCTGTGTCACTAACATTGTCCAAGATCTTGAACATTAGCCTTTTTAGGTCTGATCAATATACTGTATCTTCTAGATGTGGTTTTCATGCAAGAGCATCTTGATTCTTAGCTTCAGGAAGTGCACAAATTTTCCTCTAGGTCCCTTGAAAAAGTATCTCTCAGCTTGACTATACGATTTTGTTCTATCAACAACAAACTCAGTGATGTACCCTCCGATGGTACTATCAAACCAGTGATTTACTGCTCTAGATACATAGTTGTCGACTCTCTTGACCTTCTGGATCAATGCTGGTGTCCAAACCACAGGGGTTCTAGATCTGATTTCAAACTGTGTGTCAGCTAACCTATCCAACCACTCATATAGCTCCTGATGGATTCCTCCAAAGAAGATCTCGTGAATGTTGGTGAAGATGTATCTTTGTAACCAATCTTCAGTGCTTATTTTAGGGTTCTTGTTCTGGTATTCAGTGAAGTCCTTCTCTTGATCCTCTACCCACTTATGAATCTGTGTCTTCGATGGGAACCACCTTGACATTCCCTTAAAAATATTCAATTCCCGGCAATGGAACCATTTGTTGGCACATGGGAAGACCCAGGGTTCAGCTCTAGGAGCACACCAACAAGCCCTAGCTATTCAACAACACAGGTATTCCAACAGAGGACGAACACCTTCAGTAATCACTCACATAACCAGATCAAAGATCAACACATCGATGTTTTCACATGGTAAAACCCCTACGGGGAAACAGCCATGGCCCCAACCAACGCGGCCACTTGGAGTAGTTTATTAATGCAAAGAAAAAGATTACAGAGAAATTTTACAAGAGAGTTTCTCACAATCGATCATCGACAAATGACCCTCCATGCTCTTTAAATAGAGATCATGGACCAATTGGGTGTTAAGCCACAGATCAATGGCCATTAAGACCGAGGAGAGTATGAACTATCGGATCACTCTATGTCGGGAACATATCGTGACCGTCAGATTTCCTAACTACAAATGCATACTAATGCATACTAAAGAAACACACTTTTACCTAACGACATATTAGACCAAGTA
>JZKD02S1043408.1:299029-324590 GCA_000966675.3 Picea glauca | reverse complement strand
TCTAGCCTATAAAAGGAGGGGTAGGGGTACTATTCAAAGGGGGAAAAATCATAGCAAAGAAACTCTGCCAAATTGCCAAGTCAGTTTTGTCCCAACCCTTTAGCCTTGCCTCAAGATTTAGGAGAAATTCATGCAGCAGTAGTTGGAGGACAAAAAGAAGAGGAGGAGCCCAGGATCAGGATCGAGGAAAGGTGGCCGATCTCAGAAATCATTGTAAGTTGGTTCATATTGAGATTAATGAAAAATATACTTTTCCCGTCCCGAATACATGAATCTCATCTATGTTATTTGATTTATGTTTTATCTCTAACCCCCTAGTAGGTCAGTAGCATGCATGCATAGTTTTATCTTGATTGCGGGAAGCTTTGTGGAAGGAGCAGCAGCAGCAAGGAGATAACAGCTCAACGGAGGATCTACTTCAACCATCGATAAAAGGTTAGTTCATTCTTCCCGTGTTTGCCTGAGAAAAGGGGTTGATATTTTGGGTAGAAGGTTAAAAGTTAAATCTTGAGGGTCATGATCTGCGTATAAGTTTAGAGCCCTAGCTTATTAGTCCGTAGGGTAGAATACCCCACAACAGTGCACCAAAAGGATTCTCATTTGTCCTTGTTCTTATTTTGGTTCAACTGAAATGTTAGGTTCTTCAAATCCTCCTTCAATTATTCAATAGTTGGGTATGTCTACTGGTACTGGTTCTCTTTTAGCTACAAGGCTTCCTATAGAGCCTTGGCCTGCGTCTGAAACTTCTGTTGTCGTAAGGGATATTTTAGGTTTGGAAGTAGTGAGTTAAAAAATAGGTGCCAGTGTTGCATCTCGGTCATAAGGTATTTTAACTTCCCCTTCATTCGATTGAATCTCTGGTCAATCTCCCATACAAACTCTCTTGGTTTCTGTCTTATCTTGATCGTCTTGGGCATGAACTGATCCTCTGAGCTCGGCTTCTGGAACTCATTAATCAATAGCTTCCTAATGTCTGCCAGTGTCCTCGTCATCCCAGGGGCACTGTTCATGTCTAGACTTATGTACCAGTCTAGTGTGTAGTCTCTTAGAGTGATCACTAGTTGTGCGAGTTTGGTATCTTCATCAGTGACCTGTTTTGCCTCCCATTGTTTTGCACAAATGAACAAATTCTTCTCAGGGTATTCTATTGCTTCTCCTCAAAATTCTGGTAATCTTATAGTGGGATTGTGTCATGCCATTCTAAATACTGAACTTCTATGTTCATCGTATGGTGTATATACTTGACTAGTACTGCTTGAACTGGCTCCTCCAATTGTTGCTCCTGCGGTAGATGTAATTCTTGTTGTAAGACTTCCTTTGAACTTCGGTTGTCTAAACGGTGGTGTTATTTTTGGTGTATTTTTCACACATGGGTTTATGGGTTCCAAACTAAAATTAATATGGAAAGGATGGTTGCCTTCTCCTCCCATTATTAGGCCTCTTGTTTTCCTCTCATAAGGTTCATGCAGGATTTCCTCAATCTTCTCCATAGCCCAAAGATCCTCTACCTCTTCCTTATCCCTTACCAATCCCTCCCTCGCAGCTACGACTCTCTTCTTGGTATTCACCTAATATTGGTAGGGTGCTCTGCTATGTGTCATTCCTGATGATGCCAAGATCCACTGAGCTAGTCGTCATCCATCAAGATCGGGTCCAAGAGTTCTTGCTCCTTCTTGCCTTTATCCTCACCTTCTTCCATTTCTCCTCTCTCTGTCAGTGCTTCCTCCCTTCCCACATACATGCAGGGAAGTCTAGCTGTTTGATTCCATTATCATTACCCCTTTGTTATATAACAGTATTTTAATAGAAGTATACAGTGATCGAATGTACCTTCAGTGGGGTCTGCGTAGAAATTCCTTCTCTGCTGCGTTGTATGACTTCGTTGTTCAACTGCAAAATCTGTGATGAAGCCTGCCACAATACTGTCAAGCCAAAATTTGACTGCACGAGTGAATTTGTTGTTCACCTGCTATAACTTCTCAACCTATACTAGGGTCCAATCTAGTTTTCGGATCCAGTTCATCGCATGGTTATATTTCAACCTTAGTATCCACTCCTGCAGTAGGTGGGGAAAATCATAGAAAAATACTTCGTGTAAATCCGTAAACACGTATTTATCCAGATATTTGTGAGGTGTGATGCTAGGGTTTCTATTGTATTTCTAGGCAAACTATAGCTCTTTAGTTCTCAACCAACCTTCAATTTCTTCTTTCGTGGGGTTCCACGGTCTCAACATTCCATTCTAATGGATCAACAGTCTTCTGGTTTCACTCATACTTTTCTCATGCATTCTATCTCATCTACTCAGTCCTCTATTGTTCCTCTTAAAATGGTAACAAAACCATTTGTTGGTTTAAGGAATGACTCTTCCCTACTACCTATGTTGTTGACCCAGGGTTCATATCTTTCGGGGTACCAACAAATCCTAAAACTATCGGCCCTTTTGGTAACCCAGAAGGCAACACAGTACATGGAATGCAATGCACAGTCTCACCCGAGATAGCTTTAAATGGGTGGTTGTAAGACTCAGGTGTTTATAGCCTAGGATTGAGTGAGAGATACAAAATCTGTATTCTGAACCATTGATTATAACTCGTGTTACAAACTACTGTTATTCTCTTTTATATTTTAACCTCCATGGAATCTTTTCTTGATATCCCAACAACAATTAACCAAGCAATATAATAACTCATTCATTTGTTACACACAACATTTAACTACTAAAAATATGACAAATATATGCATGCATTCATCACATTACACATGTATTACCATGGTTAACCCCCCCAGGCTACATCCAAAAATATTTGGCTCTTGGCTCTCTTATTATAGTAGTTCTGCAATTCTCGCACTGCGCGCTTACAACTCTCTTTGGATGGGTAATATCTATATGAGGCAAACTAGATCACACCAAGCTCCTCGGCCTGCAGTCTAATCCTCAAGATCTACCTTGTCTCCTCCACTCTAGTTCCATCGCTTACAAAAGTAGTTCATTACATACCATATCAACCTCTACAAAAGTAGCAAACCAACACTTCCTATGATACCTGCGTATCTATATTTATATGTATCGGTCTCTTCAGCCATTTACACAAAACTTTACAAAAACCCTAACCCTACCATCGTTAGGTCTTCCTTTACTGTATGTGTTCTTTGCTTCCTTCCAGTTGTCACCTCCTTCTCTCATGTGTGCATGTTGTGCTTCTTACCAGTTGTCACTTTCTTCTTGCACACTTTCTTTCCCATGATTTCTCTTCCAGATGTCATTCTTCTTTGTGCATGCTTTCTTTCCCACTTCAGTCTACTGCCAACAGTTTGCAAATATGAAACAATAGAAGCATGGAAAAGGTGGCACTAACTCACCTAACAAGGGAAAAATAAAATAAGACCAACCTCAATACAAGTAGTCCAAGTCGCAGTAAATAAAGGTAATAGGAAGATTAAGAAGGACAATAGAAAATTGTGTGAGTTCCACAAAATCTCCTAGCACAACATTGATGAATGCCACTCAAAATAGTCATTGTTGGATGAGATTAAAGAAAAAGAGTTGGACCACGACTGATAATCTGATTTGGAGTAGGAAAAAGGAAAGTATATCATTGATTTAGAACCTAGTGCTAGCATCATAACTGCAAATATCCAACTAGACAAGTCAGAGGAGCTTGAATAAGGAGAGCACCTCTTCCATTCACATATGTGGGTGAAGGGAACCCAACTTCATTTCATTATTCACAATGAGATCCGAAAGAACCTAATATTGGTCAATGACATCAAGATATTGAATTTTCTAATGGTGACACACCCTTAACCATACACCATAAGTTGGTTGAGATAGGGATGATAACCTCACATCAACCAATGGTGTTTCCTATCCTATTCCATCAATCCTTTCAAAGATGAGGTATTGTAAGATGTTTCCCCACTCAATTTTTGTGATGTTATTTTAGGATAACCTTATATGTGGAAATTTCATCCTATTTATGAGTCTCTACCCCATAGTATCATTTAACTCGGCCGGGGGGGGGGTCAACCCTACAGGGTACCCAAGTTAGTTCCGACTATTACAATTTCATTGATCTCGGAAAAACAATGTCGATAATTAATCTCACTTAATATGAAGTTTTTCCTCTTAATGTTTCGGTCAAAAGGGGAATGAAAGGTCACTGTGACCTCCAAAAATTTAACACAAGGTATCTCTACACAACAAATATAGGTTGACAACAGATATAGGTGGACAATATTGTATAGGAATACAAATACCTCTTCACTTCACCTGTAGGGGTGTGTCTACACTATCAAGTCAAACATCCCATTGATTTGATACTTGGTGTTCCCTTACCCAATGGTCCAATATATAGACTCTCCATTTTGGATAATGAGGAAGAAAAGCATCAAATTCATGAGCTTATCCATAAGGACCACATTTGATCAATATCCTCACCTTGTGGGAGCCCAATTGTGTTGGTTCAAAAGAAGGATGGAACATGGAGGATATATAATTATTATAGAGCCTTGAATAAAATCACTGTCAAGAACTGATACCTGGTCCTATGGATCATTGATATTCTTTATCATATCAAGGGTGCCAATTTCTTTAGAAATATCAATCTAAGGTCAATCTATCATTAGTTTTTGATAGAATCAACTGATGTATGGAAGACAACCTTAAAATATAAAGAATGTCTCCTTGAGTGGTTGGTCATACCTTCTAACTTGACTAATGATCTGTTGGTGCAAGTTTGATCATACCAGGGTCCTTCTTAGATTACCAACAAAAGGTACTGTGTAGTCTAGAGTGTTGGCATTTTCATCTCCTTTGGAGAGAAGAAGTCTCACCCAAAGAGCTGCTGAGATAGATAGATATGGAAGGGTAGGGAAAAGACTCAAGAGGATCCATAGGGCCTTCAGAACTCATTCTTTATCTTGCATAAGAGACATGAACATACCTAAACCATGCATGTGCAAGAATCAAACCTACTTACGTTGTGAACAAGCATTTAAATGTAAAACCATTAGGTAAAACTTACATACCATAAGGAAATGCCATAATTCATAAGAAACAAATAGAGATACATCATATTTGAAAATTTAGGTCCTTATTCATATTATGTTTGGGATCTTTCTGTGATTACAGACTCAGAATTACATTATAGTGCAATGTATAGACTCTTGACTCTGATCTCATGTCGCATACCTCCAATAGTCGAACTGATATATCAAATTCATTACAGACTCACGACTTGATTGACCAACAACAATACTGGAAAAAAAACAACTAGTCAACAACTTCTCACCCCCTTTACAATTATGTTCATCACCATGTATAAGTTGGGTTGTATCTTCCTTCTCATCTTGCATGCTTTCTTGTTCTGTTGCAGCCATTTGTTGCTTAGTTGGCATTGAACTGAATTTCACAACTACTTTCTATTACTATTTCTCGTTCTGATGTACAGCCTCTATTGAAGCTTTCACAACTCATGCTCAGTCAAAACTTGCACAATTCCTTATCCAAAAAATAAGGGACCAATAGGCTTCGACCATAATCCTTGACTCTCCCTCAAGTCAAGTACTTTGTTCTTTCACATCTCCCAGGATCATCTGTTTTTTTCCCTTGTCCTCCTTTTCTTCCTCCTTGGGCTCTTTTGTTTGTGCTTTCTCTTCTTTTACCTCTTAAAATGAAGGGCCCAACTCTGGTACCAATTCTAAGTCTCGTTGTTTCACTCCTTGAAAGTTTCCCACTTTATCCTGCCATTTCCTAGCGAGGAGTGATGCCTCTACAACAAATTGTTGAGTTGTCTCCTTGCTATCCACCTTTGTTTTGGAGGCGACCAACAAGTTACACTTAGAGTCTGTTGTTGCATCAAATTGATGCATTTTCATGCATACTTCCTGAATAATAGGTCAGAATTCACACAACTCTTTCTTTGCTACAGACTGAGCCCCAAATAGGGTGTTTATCTCATTGTCAACATGTTGGATTTGATCGAACTTATTTTTTTGCTTCATAGGATCCATTGTAGCTGCAACTTCTTCGTTCAACACCTGAATATTTTTGTGCACCTCCTCCAATACTTGGTTGCATTGAGTGATGATGCCCATCCACCCCCTAACTTCCCTGAAAATCTATTTGCATTCCTCTATGTGCTTGTGTAATGTTGCTCGGGCATTGTTACCTTGCAATACTATCTTCTGCATCTTCTCTTGCAATTTTTGGGGCTGCTGCATTGCTTCTTGTTGTGCCTGTTGTAACTGTGCTTCCAGCTACTCAACTTGAGTGGTGATTTGTATCCATGATCCTTGTAGAAACTCGATCTGGTGTTATGGCTTGCCTGCATCACTGACTTCAGGTAGTTCGGGTGCAATCTTATGATCTTTAGCCAAGCTTCGACAAGTCTTTCTTGCACTCTTTCCAGTTTACACTGAACTTGGATTTTTTCATGTGCCTCCTGCATCATGCATGTTTGTTCGACAAAATCTTCCTTCCTTAGAAACTCGAAATATCTCTCGGATTCTTGGATCCTTTTCTCTAACTGATCAGATGATGCTCTGATCATTCCAAATAATTTCATTGCTCGCCATTACGTGAGATCAATGGATGAAGGAGCTACGTCTGTGGGTGCTCATGTATGTAGTAGAAGTCCTCTGGCCATTGAGTGGTCCGAACGGGTATCTACCTCCTCATCTGTTAGTGGTCCTCTCAAAATCTTCGACCTTAGTGTTGCGGGAAAATGAGTCATAACCTTTGTTCTTTTTATGCAAAGCTTCATTAGTTATGCGCATTGTTGAGGGTCCTAGAGAACCCGCTCCATTTGTTCATGTGTGGATGTCGCATTGTGCCTGGGTGTTGATTCTGGTTCTTTCCGAGGTTGTGGTAGCTCATGCTCTTTTGTTACTTCCACTTCCTTTTGGATCATGTTTTCATTGATGCCAATGGTTTGATTGATTGATGTCAAGTGATTGATTGATTGATTGATTGATGTCAAGTGATTATTTTATTGATGCAAAAGGATGATTGAATGATGTCAAAGGTCAAAGGTTTGATCTTAGTATATTGATGAAGATGGATCAATGCATTATCATTGATACATGATGCATAGTTGATGTATATGATGCAGTGGTGGATTGATGTATAAATGATTCATTATTGTCTTATCATGATTGATAAGGTGAAAAAATGGATGAAATCCAAAGTGGTCCCCTTATGGTGAAAGCCCTCACGGGAAGACGCTTTGCAGATTGAGTTATCTTAGAAGAATGGTTGGAGGACCCATGCTTGTATTTGGAATAATGAGATGAAGATCAATGAAGTCATTGGTGAAAATATCCTATATGGATAGTTCTTGTCATACCATTTATGATGGTATGTGGAATGTCACATGACTCCTCACGGTTTGAGAGTTATGGCCTTACAAAGTTGGAGGACCCTCACATGTTGGCTTCAATCCCCAAAAGGTCAAAGAAGTCAAAGTGATTGAAAAGAAGAAATCATTATTTAAATAATAAAGAGAAGTAACAAAATCAAGAAATCATAAAGTAAGGTGATAAAATTAAGAAGGAATATTTAAATGGTAAAGTATTGGAGAACTTTCTATTTATGGAAAGTGGTTAACCCTAAAATAAGGAAAATAGGTTAAGTAACCTAGAAATGGGTTAAGTGACCTAGAAATGGGTTAAGTGACCTAAAGGATGAATGTATAAATAATATAGCAATTCTCTCTTGCAAAAAATCCTTTGTGTGGATCAATGGAGAGATTCTTGTGAGAGCTTCTTGTGAGAGAATTTTGGTGTGGATCTCTTGAGCATGATTGAAGATCTATTCTGAGAAAGAGAGCATGAGAAGGATCTCATGGATGCATCAAAGTTTCAGTAATATCAGAGATCTTGACAGAAAAAGTCTCAAAGCTTCATAAACCCTAGTTTTTGAGGTGTACATGGGCTGCAATGGGCCAAGACGCATACATACACGGGCTGTATGAGGACATGAAGCATATAGTGGATACAATCATGGAGATTTGTGGTTGAGATGATGACTAGAAGTTGAAGACTGAATAAGGTTCTAGATCTACATTCTATGGGCTCAAATCTGTCACTGAGACACTGGTATGGCTTCATTATTGTCTTGATGGATAATATTGCTTGTTGTGCTGTGAATGCTTAGGGCATTCTTGGTATGGTTGTTGTGATGTGGTTTGTGTTGGTTGATGGATTGAGAAATACTCTTGTGATTTAGTTGTGATATGATTTCAATGGTATACTATTTTCTTATACATTATTGAGTTAGAATTCATATTGATTGGTTGTGGAGCATGAGTAATCTATTGGAGAGATTGGATGTGTTGTTATTGGCTAGTGGTTAGTTTGGACTGTGAGAGATAGAAGAGAATGATGTATTAGTTGCAGAGGATCTGAGTTGATCTTGAGGGATAAACTCTAATAGCTCATAAGGTATACGTAGGTTGTTGTATACACTGGATGCGTACATACGTGGGTTGTAGTGAGCCAGGACCCATACACACATGGGTTGCACTATTGACAAGTCATGTACCTATTGCAGATTGATACCTGTTGAGGATTTTTTCCTCATCTCAGTTGGTGCTGAGTGTGTAAGCTGAGTTTTTCATGATAGAGTTGGTTCTCTTGTAGAGTTGTACTCTATTCAGTTATTGCTAAAAAACTCCAAGGATTGTAGTCCGTAATAAAAAGAAAATTGTACATACATCTTGTGTTCTTTGTGGTGATGACGTATTGATGATATATTGTTGATATATGTTGATGATATGTGTTCACATATAACTGGTTATAAATGACAACAATGAGTAATGAGTAAAATTTTGAATGCTAACTAATGAGTTTTGTGTAAGAGGGAAGTTTTGGAAAAACGATCCCCACACTCATTCACCTCCCCTCTAAGTGTGGTAGGTGTGTCCAACAATTGGTTTCAGAGCCAACCTTCACTACAATACTTAACAATCTTGAAGGAGATCCATATACACACAAATGGATGATGAAGTTCCAATCCTTGATGCGGAAAATTATTCTACTTGGAGAATAGAGATGAGAGTAAATTTGAAGGAAATTGGAGAAACTATTTGGAAGGTAGCCATTGGTGGATCAGTTTCATTGAAGAACAAGTAAAAGTTTTCAGCTCAAAGGGAAGGAAAGAAGAATGATGCATTGTCTCTCAAGACCATTCTTAGTGGATTCTCAAGCCCTATAAAAAAGAGCATGGGACAATGCACTTCCGCCAAGGATCTATGGATAAATATAGAGGAGACATATCAAAGAAAGAAGGAGAAGGAAGATATTGAAGATCACTCCATCAAGATCATTAAAGGTAAAGAATCTACAAAAGCCCTTGGTTGTATTATTTCTAAATGTGATATTGAAAACATTTCAAGTGAAGACAAATAATCAAGTGATGATAGCACAAAGGAAGGGAGACATCTTTGAGAATATGGATTCTCAGAGCTCAGGTTCTGAGGAGCAGGAACATCTACAGAAGTGGGTGAAGAAGACAGAGCAGCCAGAATAAAATGAAAGACTGAAGGGAAGTTCAAAAGTGTCATATACTGAGGCATACATGGGTGATAGTGGTATCAGTCGCATACATACGTAGGATGACCTTGAATAGGTCGCATACATACATGATATGTCTATGCAGCAGGCCACGTATATGTGGAAAAGCCTTGGGAAGAAGGCAATGCACATGGGTTGCAGCTTGATGTGATGGTATAGCACTCTGTTGCAGGGTCTGACATTGTTTTTTTCAGGTTCTGACACTATTTTGTTGCAGGTTCAAATGTTCATCTATTGAATTATGTAAAATAAAATCTTGGGTGCATGGTACTAACCCATCAGTTTGGATTGATGCATTTTCTGTTTAAGAACAATGCTGGTTATGATATTGAAGTTATGACAGCTTGTTTATGTGATATATCTTGATGATGTATTGGAAGATTACATGATGGAAAGCTTTATGCATGCAACATATGGATGGGCTACACATTGGGACATGTGGTTGAAAAATTGATGATGTTGTACATCATTGATGATCTATATTTACTGCATGATAGTACACCATTGGTATTACTTGATTAGAACAAAAATTGGTATTTGTTTGATACATGGTTGTGGCACTTGGTTTATGATGGAGACATATCATGAGTGATATGATAAATTGTTTGGAATATTCGTAGATGCACATGGTTGGCATGTTGGTAGATGCACATGGTTGGCATATTGGTGGATGCACATGGTTGGCATATGGGTAGATGCACATTTTTCCATATTGATAGAGGCATATGATTGATACATTCCATGGATGATATCTTTTGGCAAATTGCATGATGTTGATGTACATGGTTGATGTACATAGGTGTTGTGCATGATGAGCACACATGTTTTTTGTACAGGGTGTACTTTGTTGATATTTTTCTCATGATTATTTATTTCATTGTTGACATATCTTTTGTTTCATGATGTATGGTATGGAACATGTTTGATGCATGAATAGGTCCAAGGATCATCATATGGTAGCATATTTTTTATCTTGAAAAAAATATAGGGGGAGACATACCCATAGGGGGAGTCATACCCATAGGGGGAGTCATTCTTATTCCCATGATTCTAGGAGGAGATATTTATCATATGCATACCTAGAAAAGATCCTTATATTTGAAGAAAGATCACATAAGCATAATTCCAGGGGGAGCAATGGTCAGAGGGGGAGTATGTTCGATGTATCATCAGAGTGATATCCCTTTTTTAAATTGGGAGAGATTATTCAAAGGAAGATCAAAGGCACTTAGACAGGGGGAGCAGCCCCAAGGAAATTTCAAGTAGGGGGAGAAAACCCAAGAGGAGAATGGCCCTTTGCGATTGATGTCAAAGCGGGAGAGATAATCACATTGATGTGATTGATGATTATTGATTGACAGAGATATTCACATTTGGGAGAGATAGTCACATTGACTATTGATGTAGAGCATGCCTTATCTACATGATGACATCAATAATTGGTAATTGGTGTTGACATCAATGTTGGTATTGCCATCAATGCCAAAGGGGGATATTGTTGGATCATGTTGTCATTGATGCCAATGGTTTGATTGATTTATGTCAAGTGATTGATTGATTTATTGATTTAAAGTGATTGTTTGATTGATGACAAAGGATGATTGAATGATGTCAAAGGTCAAAGGTTTGATCTTAGTATATTGATGAAGATGGATCAATGAGTTGTCATTGATACATGATGCATAGTTGATGTATATCATGCAATGGTGGATTGATGTATAAATGACACATTATTGTCTTATCATGATTGATAAGCTGTACAAATGGATGAACTCCAAAGTGGTCCCCTTATGGGGAAATCCCTCATGGGAAGATGCTTTGTGGATTGAGTTATCCTAGAAGAATGGTTGGAGGACCCATGATTGTATGTGGAATAATGAGATGGAGATTAATGAATTTGTTGGTGAAACTATCCTATAAGGATAGTGCTTGTCATACCATTTCCATTGGTATGTGGAATGCCACATAACTCCTCGCGGTTTGAGAGTTATGGCCTTACGAAGTTGGAGGACCCTCTCATGTTGGCTTCAAGCCCCAGAAGGTCAAAGAAGTCAAATTTCTTGAAAAGAAGAAAGCATTATTTAAATAATAAAGTGAAGTAACAAAATCAAGAAATGATAAAGTAAGGTGATAAAATCAAGAAGAAATATTTAAATGGTAAAGTATTGGAGAACTTTCTATTTATGGAAAGTGGTTAACCCTAAAATAAGGAAAATAGGTTAAGTAACCTAGAAATGGGTTAAGTGACCTAGAAATGGGTTAAGTGACCTAAAGGATGAAAGTATAAATAAGATAACAATCATCTCTTGCAAAACATCCTTTGTGTGGATCAATGGAGAGCTTCTTGTGAGAGCATTTTGGTGTGGATATCTTGAGCATGATTGAAGATCTATTCTGAGAAGGAGAGCATGAGAAGGAACTCATGGACACATCAAAGTTTTGATAATATCACATATCTTGATAGAAAAAGTCTCAGAGCTTCAGAAACCCTAGTTTCTGAGGTGTACATGGGTTGCAATGGGATAGGGCATGTACATATGCAGGCTATATGAGAACAAGGTGCGTACAATGGATAAAATAATGGAGATTTGTGGTTGAGCTTATAACTGGCAGTTGAAGACTGAAGCAGGTTCTAGATATGCATTCTATGGGCTCAGATCTGTCACTGAGACACTGGTATGACTTCATTATTGTCTCGATGGATAGTATTTCTTGTTGTGTTGTGAATTCTTAGGGAATTCTTTGTATGGATGATGTGATGTGGTTTATGTTGGTTGATGGAGTGAGAAGTACTCTTGTGATTCAATTTTGATATGATATCCATGGTATACTAGTTTCTTATACATGATTGAGTTAGCATTCATATTGATTGGTTTTGGAGCATGAGTAAGCTATTGGAGAGCTTGGATGTGTTCTGACTAGCTGGTGGTTAGTTTGGATAGTGAGAGACAGAAGAGAATGATGACTTTGTTGTAGAGGATCTGAGTTGATCTTGAAGGATAAACCCTAATAGATCAGAAGGTATACACAGGCTATTGTATACACCGTTCACGTACATACGCAAGCTGTAGTGACCCAGGACGCGTACACACACGGGCTACACTACTGACAGGTCGCATACATGTTGTAGATTGATATATGTTGAGGATTGTTGCCTCACCTCAGTTGGTGATGAGTGTGTAAGTTGAGTCTTTCATGATAGAGCTGGTGCTCTTGTAGAGTTGTACCCTATTCAGTTGTTGTTGAAAAACCCCAAGGATTGTAGTCCGTAATAAAAATAAAATTGTACATACATCTTGTGTTCTTTGTGGTGATGACATATTGATGATATATTGTTGATATATGTTGTTGATATGTGTTCACATATAACTGGTTATAAATAACAACAATGAGTAATGAGTAAAATTTTGAGTGCTAACTAATGAGTTTTGTGTAAGAGGGAAGTTTTGGGAAAAAGAGCCCCGCACTCATTCAAACCCCCTCTAAGTGTGGTAGTTGTGTCCCACACTTCCTGCACTGTGGGTTCTTGTGCCACCTCACCCTTGGCCGGCAGGGGGGTTTTCTAATTACGTTGGACGTGAAACTCCTCTTCAGTTTGGGCACTTTTCCATTGCACCAAAGACTGAGGTTATTGTTCCTGGATGTCTGGGTTCAGACCATTCAACTTCATACTTTGCTCTAGTGCTTTGGGGTCTGGACCAGAAAATTCTGATCTTGCATTGGGTGACATTTGGGTTGTCTCTGGGAGTCCTTGCTCCACTATCTCTGGTTGATCGATCTGCATTGGATTTGGTGTTGCGGTTTGGGGTGGGCTAGTGGTGATGGGGTTTGGTGATTGGGGTGGTGGTGATGGAGGGTGCTCAGTGATGAATGTTGAAAGAAATGTTTCATGCTTTAGGTCATCATGAATGTGAATGATAAAGATGGATTTGGTAAATTAGCGGGTGTGGGGAGGGGCCAATGCAAGTGGTTGTGGGTCCATGGGTTTTTTTAGCGAGACCCCGGTTCTGGGCCTCTTCAGCAATGGTTTGGTACCAAACACAACACCCAAAATATGGTTAACATCCGCACGATATAACACTACATTGGATGGTAGCTGATGGATATTCGGTCTTTTCTTCCTCTCCAATTACTGCATCTCCTCCTCCTCCTGAGAGTCTGATTGTGCTGGAGCATCTGGCTTCTATGGCTCTAGACCTAAGCTTGGTCCAGCCTCTGCATATTTGTCTTTCTTCTTCAACAGCTCTGCAGGTAGGATACAATGCATTCCTGTATTGCGGAAGTTACGTTTGACTCTTGGCCATGACATGAATTCTCTATCAAAGGCCTCCTCATCCATATAGAATGACAACATCCTTGAGTGGAAATCTTCCCTGCTCGCATGTCTCAGCCAGACAAATGTATGGTGTCAGTTCATGTTGAAAGCAATATTTCTCATCTTGCAATTGAGGAGTTCCTGTGGGATAAAAAACCTCTGTGTTGCGTCGATAAACCCATTATACCACTTATAAAATGTTGTGGCGTTGAAGGCTGCATTCTCCAAATCTGGCCTGGACTGCCATGGCTCGAACATCTTTACCATGCACCTTTTATTTTGTATCGTCAGTTGTCTTCCCATAGGTGTCTTCCATTTAAACATGGTGAATGCCACAAGTAGATATCTATAATTGAAGGTTCCTCCCTTATCATGTGCTTCCTCGCATGCTACTAGGAGTTCCTCTAGTAGGGAATTGCACCAATTAAATACATCTCCATTGGCGCAAAAGTCAACTACTGATAATGCATCTAGAGTGAATTCACCTTTTTAGTATGATCTCATAACCGTGATGGATATGATGTAATAGCTAGTTTGGACTGTCTCGGGTAGGATGGGTTCAATTACTATTGTCTGTGCCCCCCTCTTTGTGTTGAATTTCTCATATAGGTTGAGCTCACCTTTCTTTTTCCCATGCTTACCAGGACCTTGGAATCCTTTCGACACATCCTCTCATTGGGAGGATAGTCTAGTAAGCTGGTGGATGTCTTCAGCATGGATTGGATACCGCTTATCCAACCATAGGCTTCTATCATGCACGCAAATTATTAGATATTGTGTGCACTATGAAACCTCATCAGTGGTACCGAAGACTAGTAGGTCTCTCAGGTTCATGATGGTCGAATTGAACAAATTGATGAAGTATGATTTTGGCACAAATTGTATACCTCTAATTCCATCTGAAGCCATCTCTCAAAACAAATCTATGTGGATATGAGGAAACAAGGATGAATCTATGAGGTCAAGATCGAGGAGCTTAACATGCTCCTCCTTCCCTTTGATATCGCCTACGATCTCGACTCGTGCATCGTAGGGCTCATCTGAAACCGCTTATTTAGACACAGCGTTTTGGCTTGCTGTGGCTCTCAGCATTCACACTTCTGTGGAAGATAAGGACTGAGGTTACGACTACAGGTTTCACAATGGTACAGGCTATTTCGCTCTGCTGAATTCGGAAATGGCTATGTTATTTTGGAATGATACATTCTCGGGTGAGTTCTCAGGGCCTTATACTTCGCTTAACAACCAAGTTTAGTAATAACTATGGGTGATCATGACCGTATGGACACAAATGGATCTAATTTGTCCGATGGGATAGTTTAGCACGGTAAATCCTATTGGGCATTTCTGGTGTTAACTTATTTGCGTGAGTGGAATGGGGATGTGGGATATTTAAGACCTTTCTATTTGACAGGTGGGTATCCCGGCGTGAACTTTGAGGGAATCTTTGTGTAACATATCTCTATGGCTTAATTGACCTCAGATGGGGTACCAAAATGGAAATAAAGGCTGTGACTAGACTGGGTTTGTGTGGCACATGGATTCATATTGTACTCAGATTCATCCTCCCTCCGACCACAAAGGTTGTCCCCATCATATTGATGACTGTCATTAATGGATTCTCCTATACCTCGGGTCTTTCATTACTGAGTATTTAGTTCTATATCAAAGAACACATAAAAAAAAAATGAACTATGTGTCATGGTGCAACACTGCGCATATGGACTTTATTAACTAAATTTACAAAAATGTCAGAAAACTCAAATCTAATAATGTACAAGCTCCTTCGGGCTAGAGAGACAGTCCCTTCTTTCTCATTTTTTAGACAGTTAGGGCTTCAAGCGAACGCCATTCACCCAACCTGGCTGAAACACACCATCCAGTTGTGCGAGTCTAACTGCTCTTGAGGGTCGGATCTCCGCAATTATGAATTGTCCCAACCAGTGCATGCACATCTTGCCAGGATGATTTTGGTACCGACTATCATAGAGTAGTACCTTGTCTCCTTGCATGAATACCTTGGTCTTAATGTGCCTGTCATGCCAAGATTTTTGTCTTTCTTTTTCAACTAACTAATGGAAGTCTGCTAGAAATTTGGTTTCCTTGAGTTCATGTAATTCCTTAAGCCTATGCACACCGATTCCTCCTCTGTCATATGTGTGGTTTGTGCAATATATAAACTTGGGGTGATAAATTATATAGGAACCACTACGTCTCTCTCGTAAACTAAATAGAATAGTGTATACTTGTGGAGTCTTTTTTTTGTTGTCCTATATGCCCATAGTACAGTTGGAACTCTATCGTCCCAGTCCTCGTGATTTGTGCAACATACCTTTGTTAACCCCCTTTCCAGAATTTTGTTGAAGGCTTCGACTGTTCCATCAGCTTGTGGGTGGTATGGACTGCTCTTGTGGTGTTGAATTAGAAATTTTGTTGTACGTGTTTCTATAGTGATGCTAATGAAATGAGCTCCCCGATTTCTATTTAAGCTCCTGGGACATCCAAACCTCGTAATGATATTCTCAAAAATAAATCTGGCAGCAATATTTGTCGAACAGTCCTATACAACTACTACTTCGGCCCAACGGGTAAGGTAGTTGGTTGCTGTAATGATGTACCTTGCCTTTGAATGCTTGATGATAAGGTTGATTGGTCCAATGAAGTCAACTGCCCATTTCGCAAATTCTTGTAGAGCTCTAACTGGTTGTAGTGGTAGCTCATCTTGACGTGACAACTTTCCCACCCGTTGACAAACATCACATGATCTAGTGTATACCTTTGCATCCTTGAAGAGTGTTTCCCACTAAAGTCCTACCTGGAGAACTTTCTGTGTCGTGGCCTTTCCTCCTACGTGGCCTCCTGCAACTGCACTATGTCATTCCTAGATTATAGCTTGTCTTTCATGATCCAGGACACATCGTCTAAGGATGTTGTCTATGTCAAGCTAATTATATTACTACAAATAACCTCCATAAATTGTCAACCCAGGGAGGTAAACTTTGAGGCACAAACAATGTATGTGCAGGACTAGAGCCTATCCTAATTCTAATTTACTCTAATCTAATTTACTCTTAATCTAATCTATTATAATTTTAAGCTTCTCTAATCTAAAAATCATTCAAACTACTTTGATGMAAAGATTTCAAATTCATTAATTCTATTCAATATTCAAAATTCTAATACTAACTAAATATCTAAATTCTATAAAGCATACAAATCTAAGTTCTATACTAATTATAGAAACGAAATACTTCTAAAACTATCTTCAAAAGTAATCTTGATTTAAAGAATCTACCTAATTGAAAACTTATCTATTTTAATGTGACTCAGAAACTAAACCAAGTAACAGAAAACTATATAACATTACAGAAAACAGAGTAGGGGATAGAAAGTGAATATTTACAACTACAACAAGATAAATAAATCTCAGAATACTATAACTAACTCTTATACTTTCAAGAATTCAGGCTTGCAAAAGAACTAGATTTATTAAACTAAAACTACAGTACATGAATTAAATCTACAAAGCTAGAAATGAAAAGAGTATCCTAATTTAATCTTCTACATGTACTAATTCRAGCTCGATTCTTAATTCTATCARACACTTGTGCACATTACTTCAACAACAATCAAACAAYAAGAAATAGATTCTAACGTGTACAAATMTGATTTCTACARCTACTAAACTTTAAAGACAATTCTTACTTTTAATGAAAACAGGAAGCAACAATTAACATAACTATTCTATATAAAAGCTAAAATTACAAAGGAAGGGCTTATGGTTTTCTTGGTGGATCCTTGCCAAGAAAGCCACAAGTCCCTAAGTGACTTGCAGACTAAATTCTAAGCTACTGATATGTAAAAGAGAATCATTAACAATAGAAAATAAATCAGATTATAGTCTAAAGAAACATATGTATCATTACTTAAAATACTAAAAACAACATTGTATGAGTCGATCTCTATCAAATTCAGAAAAATAGTGCTTGAGCAGCGCAATTTTTCTATATGATATTCATCGTTTATTATATTTCGTTCCATTTTTTTTATAGCTCAGGAGCTAGATAACTAATCCCGATTTCCTAGTGACAGAGCCTATCTTCTATTTAATACACAACCGTTTACAGAAGGTAAATGATTCCTTCAATTAATGAGTAACTTCCCATGCCTGAAAGATGTTCTTAAACTCATTATCTAATAACAGATCTTCATCTCTATGGCACGTAGTGCCAAGAGATGAATATCTCATTGATTATACGTGATTCATCAATGAGAGTTGAGCTAGAATATTCGGTTTTGCTTGGGCAAGCTGGCAGCACTTGGAGTGTAGAAAATCTTCCATGATATTTAATCTGCTGCTGAAATCAAAGTATGTTGCAAAATCTAATATAATCAGTCATGAGCTTCCAAGAATTACATTTAATCATTAAATAAAAGGAAATCAAGGAGTTTTGATGAATAATTGATACCTAACTATACTTGTTGGGTGGTTAGGTAGATATGTGAAAATATAGATGGGTTTATGGAGTAAAGAGTTCAAATGAAGAGGTCAAAAATGGATATGGAGGGTGAAAAAAGTATCAATTCGGCAAGCCAACAGTCTAGTCCAAGTCTATATAACTGTTTGGAAATAAACTGGTAATATGTTTCTTTAACAACCATGTGCCATTTCTGGGTTGTGAAATATGTCTCTGGACAGGCCCCTGTATTTAGGAAGACTGTTATGTCCTCCAAGTACTCTGGTATGACCTCAATTATGAACAAATCTACATTTGGGAGCTGATCATCTAATGCTCTGCCACTTTCCCTTGACTCTAACCTGGACAGGTGATTAGGTCCTACGTTTCATCTTCCCATCTTGATGATAACTTCAAATGAAAATTCCTGAAATAAGAGCAACCATCTACAAATTCTTCCTTCTAGTATTGGTTTGTTAAGTAGACATTTCAATGTAGAATGGTTAGTAAAGAATTTAAAATGAGATCCTAGAAAATAGTGTCTAAATTTATGCAAAGCATAAATCATGGCTAGACCCTCCCTCTCTGTCATTGTGTAGTTGCACTCTGCTTGTGACAACTTTCGACTCGCAAAATAAATAGGGTGATCCATAGCTCCATCATCGGGTTGCGTTAAGATAGCTCCCAAAGTAATTTCCGAAGCATCTACATGGATGTGAAATTTGTTCTCCCAATTTGGGAATATCATAATCGGTGTTGTGATGAGTTTCTCCTAGAGTGTCTCAAATGCTTTATTACATTATGGAGTCCATTTGAACATTTCAACCTTTTTCAGTAAGTTTTCCATAGGTGTCGTAATGTTGGCATATCTTCGGATGAACCTGTGATAGTAACCTGTGTGTCCTAGTGTGGAGCACAACTATTTAGTGCTCTTAGGTGGAGGCATATTCAAAATGACCGCAACTTTGGTTGGGTTTACCAATACTCCTTCTCGAAAGACTATATGTCCCAACAAATTCCCATGTGGTACACAAAAGATACATTTTTTGAGATTCAATGAGATCTGCAATTCTCTGCATCTATCAAACATTAGTCACAACAACGCTACATGTTCCTTGAGAAATCTATATATAGTCCAATAATCCATATAGAATTCTATAAATTTGTGGATGAACTCTCTAAAAGTTGCTATCATCCTTGAGAAAACTGTAGGGGCATTCTTCAAGACAAATGGCATCACATTGTATGTGAAGGATCCCCATTTTGTTATGAAAGTGGTCTTCCTTTTGTCTTCTACAATGATCCTGACTTGATGGTATCCTGAAAATCCATCTGTGAATGAGTATGCTTCATTTCCCGCAACCTATTCAAGTACTTCATCTGTAAAGGGTGTTAGGGTCCTAACCCACACATAGGTAGATCAATATATTCGGATGTAATAAAGGTCAATATTAATAAGGCCTTTCAATAAAATAGCATAAGGTGGATGTAAGAAGACCTAATAGAAGATTTTGCTTCTAGAAGGATCTTCCTCTAGATGCTTCTCTTGATAGACATATTTAGTATAAATAAGGGTCGAGGGTATGAAAACACTAGCTTGGAGATTATTGTAACAGAGCATTGCTCGACTAGAGGTTTCCCCCTTGAAGAGGTCTGTGAACATTGCTTTCTAAATCAAAGTGTTATTTCTGTTGTTCTTCTTATATCATTTATGTGTTATTGTGGATATTATGCTGGTTATATTACTGTTATTCTACCATTTCTATCATTTTATTTATGTTCTGCATATTTATTATATCTGGTATCTTTCAAGTGGTATCAAAGCACTTTCCTTGGCATAAATTGTGGGATTTTTTTTTCAGGGTAGAGATGTATTCCGGTGTCTTTAAGCCACATAGATCTGTCGTTACGTGCATAAACCTACTATTGAGGGATTCATACACGCAGGAAATACAAGTGGTTCTTAAGTGCACATATGTTAGCCACCCTTGTAACCCTTGTTGGTACCCCTTCGAGTGGTAACACATCAAACAACAATTGTGTATGGATTGGCCTAGATTTCCTAAAGCCCTCTTTAGATAAACCTATCATTCGTCGGACTGCTATAATGTCACCAAGAACAACACTCGGGAAGATACTCTCTAGTACCTGGGTAGTCAGGTAGTATGGATAAGGGTATAGTCTATCCTCCTTAGTTAGTGCCTTGAGATATTGGGTCAAGTGCTACTGTTGGACCTGGCACATATATTAGAGAGCTATAGCGTAGGGAAAACCCTTGTTTGTAGAACCCTTGAATACCTAAACCTTGGGGGATAGAAACATAAACAAATTAAAATAGACTAGATCTATTTCCATGCAACTATGTTTGGGTTGCCAAATAAATACACATTTCTTTCTGGTTAAGCATTTAGGGATTTCATCACTGTAGTATTATTCAGACTAGAGTATAACTCCTCAGGTGTTAGAAAAAATAAAAAAAAATCACCATTATTTGAGACCTATTCCATTGGATTCATCTCTTCGCCCTTATCACATTCATCCATATCATTTTCTGGAAAAAAAAATTACCCCTCTCGCCCCTTTTCAGTTCACCCATCCTCATGGCCCATACCCGTAGCCAAGATCTCGAAACTTGCTTCAACACCTTGCAATTTGGTTTCCTTGAGACCCAAAAATAAGTGAAACAACTCAATGCTACTGTTGCCTCCATCGATTCATCCATCAATACAACCATAAATACAACCATTCAGTCCTCAATGGAGGAAGTCAAACAAGAACTGATCACCCATCTTGAATCTATCTTTGCATCACTCTGCACCAAATTGAAGATCCCTACAGATGACCCTTTCTCTGAATCACCTCCAAAGACCGAAGGTGAACATTCCTCCCATTCCCATACCTTTCAGCCCCATCACTTTCAATGTGACCTACGCCTTCTGTGGGTGGATGTGACCAAATTTAATGGCTCAAACCCCACTGGTTGGGTAACCCAAATGGAACATTATTTCTCTTTATACGGAATCATAGATGACTTGGTCAAACTCCGGTATGGTGTTCTCCATCTAGATCAAGAATGTTGGCAATGGTGGCAATGGAGAAAAAATTCTCGTCAAGGGTATATTGCTTGGACCGAATTTGTGACTGAACTTTATGAACGCTTTGACACAGACACCAACCTTTTTTTCCCTTTGACAAAGTTGAAACAATCCGACATAGTAGAAGAATTCATAGCTGCGTTTGAGTTCCTGGCTTTTCAAACAGAGGGCATGACTGATGCTATCTTTCGAGAGTGTTTTATCAGTGCCCTCAAGGAGGAGATTCGGGCCCATGTCCTCATTGCTCGACCCTCGAGTTGGGTGGAGGCTACTAAAAGAGCTAAATAAGCACAATAGGTTGTATCCTCTCAAAACTGAAAACCCTCCTTTATCCCTCACCCTAAACCCGTCACTCCCACTACTCGCCCTGCCCCATTAAAGATCCAAAAATTGACTAGGGTTGAAATGGATGAACACCAACTCAAAGGCCTTTGTTATAATTGTGATGAAAAATATTTCCTGGGCCACAAGTGTAAGTAACAAAATCTTTTTATGGCCATATCTAAGGATATTTTGGAAGAGGAGGTTGAAACTCCCCTTGTGGCCGAGTCACCTAAAATCACTGACATAACTCCTCCCTCAGACCCTCCCGAAGTAGAACCCGTCCTTTCCCTCAATTCTCTCACTAGCTTCTCCGCTCCCCACACCCTCAAGTTAATCGGTTACATCAAGCATCGAAAGGTCATCATTCTGGTTGATAGTGGAAGCACCCATAATTTTATTCATCGTCGCATTGCCCAAGAAACTCATTGCTACATCCATGCTATCAATAATTTCCAAATCATGATTGCCAATGGTGGTTCCATGAAATGTGGAGGGCGCTGTGAAAGTGTGCATCTCCAAATCAGTGACTACCTCCTAAAATCCCATATGTTTGCAATCGACATGGGTGGTTGTGACATTGTGTTGGGTGCAGACTGGCTAAGAACTTTGGGTCCCATTCTCATGGATTTTAAGGCATTAACCATGCAATTTGACCAGGAAGGCCACCAATATAAATTCCAAGGCATCACTGCTAGTTCACCTGAGGTCATTAGTTCATATCGCATGAAAAAGATGCTCAAAAAAGGTCATTTTGGTGTCATTTCCCAACTCCATGCCATACAAGCAACAGAGACACCCCCAGTGTCACATGACCTCCAAGCCCTCCTTTCTAAACATCAAATGGTATTTTCCACTCCCCAAGGATTCCCTCCTTCCTGCAGTGTTCATGATCATTCCATTCCCCTTGTACCTGAAAGCCTTCCTCCCAATATCCGTCGATATCACCACCCCTTTTCACAAAAAATTGAAATTGAGAAAATGGTCCAGGAACTCCTTAATGCAGGTGTTATCTGCCCTAGTATGAGCCCTTACTCTTCTCCTGTAGTCATGGTCCTGAAGAAAGAAGGTTCTTGGATAATGTGTCCTGACTTTCGTGCCCTCAACAAACCGACCATTAAAGACAAATTTCCCATTCCTGTCATTGATGACCTCCTGGATGAATTGAGTGGCACCCAATTCTTTACTAAATTTGATCTTTGCTCGAGCTATCACTAGATACGTATGAAAGAGGTAGACATTCCCAAGATGGCCTTTCGCACTCATGAGGGCCACTATGAGTTTTTGGTCATGCACTTTGGCTTGTATAATGCTCCCTCCACCTTCCAAAGCCTCATGAATCATGTCTTCCATCCCTTTCTCTGTCATTTTGTCTTAGCTTTCTTTGATGATATCCTCATCTATAGAAAAACTTGGACAGACCATCTTACTCATGTTGATCAAGTTCTCCATCTCCTCTCTCAGCACCAACTTTTCCTAAAACAGGCTAAATGTGATTTTGGTGCTTCAGAAGTAGAATACTTGGGTCATCTAGTTGGAAAGGATGGTGTCAGGGTGGATCCAAAAAAGATTGAAGCTATGCAATACTGGCCACACCCAAAGACTCTCAAAATCTTGCGTGGATTTCTGGGCTTAACAGGGTATTATCGCAAGTTTGTTAAGAGCTACGGAAATATTGTAGCACCTCTCACTGCTCTCCTCAAAAAGAACTCTTTCACTTGGACTCCAGTCGCTGCTCAAGATTTTCAAACCTTGAAGATGGCCATGTGCACCACTCTAGTTCTGGCCTTTCCTGATTTCACAAAGACCTTTGTGTTGGAATGTGATGCCTCAGGGAAAGGAATCGATCATGTTCTTATGCAAGAGGGTCGACCTTTGGCCTTAACCAGCAAGCAATTGTCTGAAAGGAATATGGGCAAACCCATTTATGAAAAGGAAATGTTGGTTATTCTGCATGCTATTGATTTGTGGCACCCTTATCTCTTGGGGAAATGCTTCCAAATTAAGACCGACCATCAAATCCTCAAGTACTTTCTGGAACAACGCATTTCCTCCCAAGAGCAACAAAATTGGGTGACTAAGATCTTTAGATATGATTATGAGATCATTTACAAGAAGGGAAAAGACAATGTAGTGGCGGATGCACTGTCCTGAAAATATGAAGAAGAATGATCCCTTTTTTCTCTTTCCTTCATTGTACCCGATTGGCTCCAAGCTGTGCACCAAGAATGGCTTCAAGATCCCAAAAGTTCACATCTAATCCAACAATTACAGACCAAGGCTCCGGCTCCCCCAGGGTACTCTTGGCTCCAGGATGAGCTTCGATACAAAGGCCATTTGTATTTAAGTAAACAATCAAAGCTTAAATCCACGGTACTTTCTGAGCTTCATGCTACACCCACAACAGGGCACTTAGGGTTCACCAAAACATATGACAGGGTCAAACGTTCTTTTCTCTGGGATGGTATGAAATAGGACATCCGTAATTTTGTCACTAAATGTGAGGTGTGTCAATGCAACAATGGAGAAACAGTCAAATATCCAGGCACACTACAACTACTTCCAATTCCACCTGCTATTTGGAAAGATATATCTATGGACTTTATTACCATATTACCCAAATCAGGGAATAAATTAGTCATAATGGTGGTTGTGGATCGCCTTTCTAAGTATGCTCATTTCTGCACTCTTCAACACCCATTTACTTCATCCATGGTGGCTCAAATTTTCATGGACCAGGTCTTCAAGCTTCATGGCATGCCACACTCTATTGTTTTTTATCGTGACCCAACTTTCACAAGCAATATTTGGTAAGAACTGTTTAAGCTACAAGGCACCCAATTTCATCTCAGCACAGCTTATCATCCCCAGACTGATGGTCAAATGGAAGTTGTCAACAAGTGTTTGGAAACATATCTGAGGTGTTTTTCCTCTGAAAAAAAAAATTAGTGGGCTCAATGGTTACCCCTAGTCGAATGGTGGTACAACACTTCCTACCATACAGCTACTCGCATGACTCCTTTTGAAGTGGTATATGGACAGAAGCCACCTTCAGTTCTCTCATACTTACTGGGTACCTCGAAGATCTAGGAAGTTGACCAAACACTTACAGTAGGATATTCTTCGTACCCTTAAAGAGAACTTGGTCATGGCTTAGAATTGCATGAATCAACAAGCAGATCAAGGTCGCTCTGAACGTCAATTTGCAGAAGGGGATCAGGTGTTTCTGCGACTCCAACCATACAAGCAAAATTCCCTCAAGGCCGAGCATTGTCAGAAGCTAGCACCCAAATTTTATGGTCCTTATACAGTTCTCAAATGTGTGGGACAATTCACATATCAATTAGCTCTGCCTAGTTAGTCGAAGCTACATCCTGTTTTTCATGTTTCATGCTTAAAGAAGGTGATTGGAACTAGGTGCCAAATTCAAACCAACCTTCCAGAGTTAGCTGAAGAAGGATCCATTTGGATACAACCAAAAGAATTTTTGGACCAGCATGAGCATCGCCTACATCAGAGAACCATCAAGGAAGTGTTAGTCCAGTGGAAAGATACGACTCCAACAAATGCCACTTGGCAACCAACTACCATTCTGCAGCAATTTCCACATCTCAAGCCCTGAGGACAAGGTTGTTTTTAAGGGGGCAGACATGTTAGGGTCCTAACCCACATATAGGTAGATCAATATATTCATATGTAATAAAGGTCAATATTAATAAGGCCTTTCAATAAAATAGAATAAGGTGGATGTAAGAATACCTAATAGAAGCTTCCACTTCTAGAAGGATCTTCCTCTA
>JZKD02S1043408.1:280995-298979 GCA_000966675.3 Picea glauca | reverse complement strand
AGGATCTTCCTCTAGATGCTTCTCTTGATAGACATATTTAGTATAAATAAGGGTCGAGGGTATGAAAACCCTAGATTGGAGATTATTGTAACAGAGAGTTGCTCGACTGGAGGTTTCCCCCTCGAAGAGGCCCATGAACATTTCTTTCTAAATCAAATTTCTATTTCTGTTGTTGTTCTTATATCATTTCTGTGTTATTGTGGAGATTATGCTAGTTATATTACTGTTATTCTACCATTTCTAGCATTTTATTTCTGTTTTGCATATTTATTATATCTATTATATTGCAAAGGGTGTTGGGAAAGGGTCATGTACACAGGGATATTTGAGGCTTTTGTAGTCTACACAGAATCTAATATCCTCCGTGTCTTTATTTCTTTGAATAACTATCAGGCTAACCCACTCTGCTTCTTCTACTATGAAAATGAGACCTACTTCCAACATCTTGTATGTCGCCTTCTTAACCTTCTCTTTTACTCTAGGAGTAATATGGTATGGTCTATGTCTGACATGCTTGGATCCTAGTTTCAGTTCAATATTCATTTCTACCATGACTCCTTTGATTCCCTTTAACTCTGAAAAGGTCTTTGGGAACAAATCCTCATATTCCTATAGTAAACTCTGTATTTCCTGACTGGTTTTATCATCCCAGTAGTCTCCCACCATATCTATCTTGGGTTTCTCTGTAGTCCCTATATTTGTTTTTCACAATTTTAATGGGTGATTGTAGGAATTATCAGTCTGGATGGGTATGGTGTTTTGAATTTCTCTGCTCCCCTCTGTCTCTTTGATGGATAGGTTTGTCAATTCTTCTAGGTCATCTAGGCTTTCTGAATCTCTTCTAATTTGATAGCATTCTATAGGTTTCTCAATTGAGGGAAATTGGATATTAGTCTGGAGTTATTAGCTATGTTTAGGACATACTACTAAGTTTGAATTCCATTTACCATTATCTATAAAAATATATTCTTTAATATTTTGCAGGGCTACTTCAAGCTCAGGGTACTTACTTGTGAATGAGAAGTCCTTGCAAAATTGAGCTGCCAGTGTTTGCCAGTCACTGGTTTGTCTTTTGGTTTCCTCATGTATGACCCAAGATTTCAATATTGGACCTAGGGAGTGGGGGAAAACCTGGACCCAGAAGTGATATGGTATCCCCACAGCTTGCCACTATGTTACGCATTGTTCAATATGTATCCTAGGATCTGATTCTCCGCTAAACAATTGCGCAATTTGAATATCTATTTTCATCTCTAATTTCAACTTCTCCTTATTCTGGAACCTGTACTTGATAGCTTGCTTCACCTCGTCCAAAGTTCTGAATACGGCTTTATGATTAGAACACCATCTAGTAGCAGTGTTCTGAAAATCCATATGTAGTACCGAGATTATTTGGTCTTCTCTTATGTTTTCTTCCATGTTGTGTAAAAAACTGTCTAGATCTTAGGTGCCATCATATACTAGGTGTTCTCTGACTTCAATCCCAACCCATTTTTTCACTCTGACAGTTGCACATCTTCTCAAGAATATTTTGTGCGAACCTTGTTGCCAACTGTCGAAATCCAGTTCTGAGTCTTCATCTGCTCACTGTATGCCTCTCCAACTTACTAATCCATCAGTAGTAGGATTTATATAATCATTTCTTGTCCCAGCTATTACAGTGTACAACTGGTCCAAGTCTTCTCCCTCCATATTATTGCCTATTGGTTCTGTATACCCAGGTCCTACATATGGATCCAAGGGTTGAACTACCTTGATTCCCTTGGCCTCAAAGTTCATGGTGTCTTTCTTCAAGTCGATTACTGCATAATTTTCATAGGCCCAATCGATTCCAAGTAGTGCAAGGTAGGGGTCCTTATCTCCCATGATTTCAATGACCTCAAATTCAACCACTATCTTTACTCCCGCAACATCTATTTCCACATTCTCGAGTCTTCTGATGGGGAAGACATAATATTGGTTCGCCATTCTTAACTAAATTGGGGAATATGTCATCCTAGGTTTTCCTAAGGCTTCCCAGGTCTTCTTAGGTAGAATGTTCACATCGAATCCTAGATCCAACATGAAATCCTTTATTTCGAATTCATCTAACTGGGCTACTATTATAAATTATTTTTCGGTTCATACTTTTCTTCATTGCACTCTCTGGGTACTCTTCTCGGGAAGGTTAGCCCTTATTCTTGCCTCTCGGGGTTCTTCGTTCCATAAAAATAGGTATAGAGAATTGCACAACTTTTCTGTTAGTTGATCATTTCCGATAATGTCAGAGAACAATTGAAACCAAAGGTCAACTACATTTTGAGGTTGCTCAGGTTGTCTTGGCATGACTACAGGGTTTCTGGGTGCAGGGGGTGAAGAAGGGACTTGCGCCATCTTGGGATAAACAATAGGCTATGAGGGTTTCTATTGCATCTCAGGGCTAGGAACATTCCGAAATACTTCTATGGAATATTTAAAGAATAGATTTTGTTTCAAAGGGTCATACATGTCTTCTTTAGGTGTTTCTTTTTGGATTTGAGGTAGAGTATCAACATCAACTCATGTCTTCTCTCCTCCTCGAGTAACAATATTAAGGTTGGATGATTTTCCCTTAGAGATCCTCTTGATTTATGAACTGATAAGGTTAGTTCCTCTTTGTCGTACTCTATCTTCCCATTTTCTGATTAACTTTGGGTAGTCTTTAGTTGCATGTCTATTGGTTCTACAGTGAGAGCACCATGGTCGCCTTGGATGAGAACAGTCTCTATACATGTGACCCTACTCATCATAGTTATAGAATATTCTTGGCCCTCTTCCCCCAGTTCTCCCTCCTCTGAAGTCTCCTCCTGCTCCACCTCCTCGACCCCTTCATGGTCCCTGAGGATTTTCATTCACCCTGAATGTTGTTTGGTCTAACCTATATGAAATTGCATCTAGCGCTATACATTGATTGGTAGTATGTGTGGTAGATGCACAGAAATCACAGTGTACAATTTTTGGCACTGTCGAATATTTCCACATAATGGGGCACTGTCTTGACCCATGCCCATGTATTTGAAATATCTCACAATACTCAACTGTTGGTGATTCTTGGCCTCCTGGGAAAGCATGATATGGGGTGGGGTTATGGAAAGGTACATTCATCGATACTTGTGTGACTCCTCCCGTGGGTCCTAATGGGGTTATCATCATATTTTGAGGGGGTCCCATTCCTCTTCCTCGTGGACATTCGTTCGCCAGATGAACTTTCATATAAAATTGAGTGCACCAAACCTACACTCGTCCTAATCTGGGTATCGCCATCTCTTGAATCTTTCCTATAAGTGTTGATATATTCCCTTGTAGTTGCATCAGACTTGCATCTACTAGGGATCTGGTCATTCTCAGGCTCCCAGGGTATCTGTTAACGTGGCTACCTGTTGTTGTGTTAGTGCAATCCGAGTCAGAGGCAGCAACCCCTGAATGTACCACTCCCTTTGATGTTCTTCGTGTATTGGGTGTGCCAACCACCCTATGCATATTTAAACTTTTGGCTGCATTCCCAAGCTGATTCACCTTCCCGCTGTTGGATCTTGCATAAATCGGACAGAGCCTGTTGTTCTGAATGAGGTAACTTGAACTCTGCTATGAACCTTGTCCATACCTGGCCAAGTGAGAACACTTGACCTTGCATTCCTGGCACTCATGGCTTTATACTCTTCATTTACCACTTGAGAGCGTGACCTCTCAAGGTAGTTTGTAACTTGACCAACTTATTTGCATCCAGAGTCCCTTTGGATCTCCATATTGCTTCACACAAGAACCAATGTTGCTCAATGTCTTCATCTCCCTTACCCCAAAGTTCTGGGTATCGGGAAATCGAACCTCCCACATGGCCAGCCATTGTTGATCTTGTTGTTCCTATCAATATGAATCCTAACGGTCCTGCTTGTTATCTACCAAGGGATCCCAATATCCTCCCTATACTCACACTTCCTCGGTGTGACTGACTAATTAATTGTACTGGAATAGAACTAGCATGAGAAGGTAGTATCAAACTTACTGCTTGTATATAAGACACTTGGGGTATGGGTGATCTGGGGTTGGCACCACTGGCTTAAGAGAAATTTTCTTTGATCTGGGGAGTCTCATTTGCTTCCACTGGGGTGATCTCTTTAGTCGGATTCCTGATCTCTCTTGTTATCTGGGCTGAATCTTCTCTTTCTTCTCCAAGATTCATGTCGTCTTCTTCCTCTCTCACGCCTGCACCTTCTCCTTCTTGTCCTGCCTCCCGAGGAATTTTTTCTCTCTGCGCTTATCTGTCATTTAATATTTGACTGGTCAGTCGTTCCTGTCTTCTCATCTTCTACAAGTATTCCCTCTTTTTTTCCTCTACTTCTCCTGATCCACCTTCTTTCCTCAACTTCTCGGACTGTCTTGCTACTTTCTTGATCTTTCCGCACCACCACTTCTCAACTATGGTGGCTCTCTTCAAGGCTCGCTCATCTCTTGAGTCCCCCCCCCAAAAAAATTTCAAAGAAACCTTCCCCTCTCTTATTCCATGACTCTCACCCTACCTCACCCTACCCTAAGTGAGGGTGTTTACATTGTCATCTCAGTCGAGAACATATTCAACATCCCCTCATCCATCAAGAAAACCTTAATCCATAGGGGGATTTCTTTGAATATCCTTCCCCTTGTATCTTTCTTGAAAAATGCCTCTACTCGCGAGAAAGATTGGTGGTTCTCGGCTTCAAATTCAATGATATAACCTTCTAATGTGGTGCTAACCCAAAAATCAATTGCTCACGTGACTAGAAAATTCAGCCTCTGAAGTGTTGTTAGCTTCTCGGTATCCCACGCGTATATCCTCTTGACTTGTCCTTGGAACTTTGGATATTCTTGGAGCCTCCTTACCCAGTGGAAAAATTCTTCTGAGAATTTAACCTAGAAAATATTGTACTGGTCACTCGATCTTTCTGAGTAAAGGATTGCTTCACGAGTGTTTTCCATGGATTTTTCCTTCAGTTCCACTTCTTTCCATATAAATGCATCATAGTTTCTTTCCCACCATCGATCAATACCATATCTATGGATCAACGGAAGCATTCTCCCTATAGGTTCCCTTTTAACATAGGTCCAGGCAACGAAACCATTTTGTTGGTGCAAGTTTGATCAGACTAGGATCCTTCTGAGGTTACCAACAAAAGGTACCACGTAGTCTAGAGCATTGGAATTTTCATCTCCTATAAAGAGAAGAAGTCTCACCCGAAGCGCTATTGAGACAGATAGATAGGGAAGGGTAGGGAAAAGACTCAAGAGGATCCATAGGGCCTTCAAGACTCATTCTTGATCTTGTGTAAGAGACATGAACAGACCTGAACCACACATGTGCAAGAATCGAACCTATTTATGTTGTGAATGAGAATTTAAATGTAGAACCATCAGATATAAATTGCGTACCATAAGGAAATTCTATAATGCATAAGAAACACACAGAGATACATCATATTTGAAAATTTAGGTCCTTCTTCATATTATCTTTGTGATCTTTCTGGGATTACAGAATCAGAATTACATTATAGTGTAGTGTATAGACTCTTGACTCTGATCTCATGTCGCATATATCCAACTCTCGAACTGATAGATCAAATTCATTACTGACTCACAGCTTGACTGACCAACAACAATACTGGCAAAACAACAACTAGTCAACAACTGCTCCCCCCCCCCCTTTACAATTATGTTCATCACTATGTATAAGTTGGTTTGTGTATTTCTTCCCATCTTGCATGCTTTCTTGTTCTGTTGCAGCTGTTTGTTTCTTAGCTGGCATTGCGTTGACTTCCGCAACTTCTTTCTGTTACTCTTTCTCGTTCTAATGTCCAACCTCTGTTGAACCTTGCGCAACATGTGCTCAGTCAAAACTTGCACAATTCATTATCCAAAAACGAAGGGCCCAACATGCTCCAACAACATTCAACATGATTATGGATGATATATTGCAGCCATTCACAAATTCTTTTGTTGTGATCTATTTGGATGACATCCTCATCTTTAGTTAGACTTGGGTAGAGCACTTGCAACACATTTAATAAGTCCTTGGCACCCTACAACAACACAATTCATACACCAATCTAGAGAAATGCTTGTTCAACATGTAGAGAATCCAATAATTAAGATACATCATGGATGAACATGGGGTGCATGTGGACCCAAACAAGATCCAATTCATTTGTGATTGGCCAACCTCTATGACTCGAATAGAGCTCCACAGCTTCTTGGGCCTAACTAACTTCTACTGCGATTTTGTGTTGGGTTTCTCTCATATATCTTGTCCCTTAAGTCATGTGACCAAGGGGGGGCTAAAGATAACTTTTCTTGGTTTGAATCATAGCAGAACGAATTCTAGGATATGAAATGCTTCCTTTATTCCACATCAGTCCTCACATTGCTAGATCTACAAAAAATGTTCAATATCAAGACATGTGTCTTTGTCTATTCTATTGGTGTCATCCTCACTTAACAACAACATATGGTTTCCTATCATAGTAAAACAATGTATGATGTAGTTTGTGGGTATCCCATCTATGACAAAGATATGTACTCAATTGTGTAGGCATGTCAATGATGGAAGCATTACATTCTGAGCAAGGAAATGATCATCCACACTGATCACAAGCCTATGCAATTCATGCAAATACAAGGAAAGCTACATAATGAATACTATCATAAATGGTGCACATACCTACAACAATTCCACCTGAATATTGAGTATAAGAAAGGAAACTCCAACTATACTTCTAACTACCATAGTCAACCCCTAGTTGTGGCCCTTACCATAGTTCTTAACTCTTGTGAACATGAGACATTTGGGTGGCCACAATTATACAATAGTGACTCTGAATTTGTTGTTACTTATCAGAACCTAAGTCTCAGAAAACAAGCTCTAAACTTCCACCTCTAGGATGAGCTCTTGTGCAATATTATCCATATTTTTGTACTTCCTTCAAGTGAGGGTGCAAAGATGATTTGGGAGGAACATTACAGTCGGGTGGTAGGGAACTTCGGGGTGGAGAAGATAATAGTATTGCTTCAGAAGAATTTTTACTAGCCCAAGATTTGACATGATGTCATCTAGTACATTAGGTCATGTACTTCTAATGCCATCACTAATGTTGACACGAAGATTAAATTTTTTCCACCCTTTAAAAATGAAGCTTCATCTTTTGCTGAGCCATGGAGCCTCCCTTAGTCCAAAATAGAAAGGAGTCAAAATCACCCGTTCCTTTTTGGGTTTCGGAATTCAGCTCTTCTCGAGGTGTGATTTTCAACTATCCCTTTTTACCAGCACCGAAATCCCGAAGACATTTCAAAATATTAAGAAATATAAAGTAAAAAGGGGGAAGAAATGAACGTTACTTTTTCCGTTGTCTACCACAAAGCACTATTTAATTTGTAATTAATCAAATCCCTAAACACTATTATCTCTCCCTTAGTATTTTGTGATTCGGTGTTCTCTCTGCTAAAGCGTTTTCAAACTCTTCTCCTTTGAACTCCCGGTCCTCGATTTTTCGAAAAGTAAAAAAAATGAAAAGTAATTGTCCACCAATCATGATTAATTAAAGTTTTTTTTAATACAAATGATTAGTGCCTCACTAATCCCATTGCAATTTCATGATCCGGGGTTTACTTGTGACATATCCCCTGATGACAGGATCCCCGAAGTACCGAAATGTGAAATCGCATTTTGCACCTCGCTAATACCATCGCAATTTCGTGATTCGGGGTTTACTTGTGACATATCCTCTGACGGAAGGATCCCCAAAGTTCCGAAATGCGAAATCCCATTTATTTAAACAAACCCTAAGATTAAAAGATTAAGTTGTTTTCAAAACATGATTAATGATGACTAAGCTGCTTTTCTCTTTTCGAGAATTAAGGAAGGCCTTAATTTTCGGGTTTTCGGTTTCAAAATTGCCGATATATGACAGTATTAATAACGGGTAAATGAAAATATTTTTGACGTGAATTCATATCTCTAAGAATATCTTTCAAATTAAAGCATTTATTTTTCATCGATGGTATCAGTACGCTCGCTATGGCACAAATTTAGAGATTAATAAAGGTCATGTGTGTCGAAGTTCATTCTTAAACTTTACCTCTATAGTGAGTCACATTTGTCTAGTTTTATACACTTTTCTCTGTAAACGAGTTTCTAGTCAAGTATAAGCACCATGGAACCCAAGAAGGCCACAAAGAAAAACAAGGAAGTTGCAGAGATCTCGAGTCCAGACAGAGATGTTGTATCTGATACAATACCACATGCCATCGGGAGGTAGATTTTCAAAACTCTCGATTATGAGATTATGAACTTCCCCCTTGATTTCGACAACAAACTCCAGGATATAATAGAGTATGAACTTCACAAGGTGGCTACGTGGCTGCGACTCCTGACTTACAATGACATGATCAGTTGGGATTTAGAGTGAGTGGACATGCAGACAAGGAGCATTCTGGATAGCCAAGGGGTCGTCATCGGCTCCTTCAGACCAAAACATATACAAGTAATGTATAAACTATATTCCTGTCCCAAATACATTTATAATAAATATTTCATCAGTGAGTTTCATAGGAAATAATGTTTTGAGTCAGACCAAACGTATCCTAACATAATAAAAGACTGGTGGAGAAACAATGCAAAATTCAGGGCTAACAGACATGGTGTTTACACCACAGTTTCTTTAAATGAGTATATGGTTTATGTGGCGATGATGTTATGTAGGCTTTTTGGTAAAGAAAGTCCTACCCACTTCCCAACGGAATGGGTACCTCTTTTGCATGAGGTCGCAGAAAGTTACAACTTCAATTGGGATAAGATTTTATCTGATAACATAGAGAGAGAGGTTATGGAGTACCAAATTGCAAGATCAAAAGGCCAAACATCAGCCTTTTATATGTCCGCATACATCATGGATGCTATATGCTTCTCAACTCCTTTCCCTTTGATGAATTGGAGTTGGAATCCGACTTATCCAGAGCCTATTCATGAATAGCATTCTAAACTTTGGGAAGAAAACACCAAATATTCATTCTATGAGATTTTTCATTTCATGGTAATACCACTACACTATATGCTAGACAACTGTGCACCCCCCTACATTTCAGAGTTGGTCATAGGGAGCCTTTGAGCAATTGCTGACTAGTTTATAGAGGATAATTTCTCCTACATCAGAGTTTTCGTATGTTCGATTCCTCCACATGCAGTCCCAAAATTCCTCCCTGATAGACTAGTGTGCAGAGAGGTAGATTATCAAATAGTAATGGGTGGAATCAGGGTAGAATTAAAGACATCTCAAAAGAAATCTTGGCCTTTTTTTCCCATTCAGATTGGAAAATTTTTACTTCTCAACATGGGTCATTCCAAGGTTGAAGCGGCAGCACTGGAGGGGGTCAAATTGGTAGACCTCAAGAATAGGAAGCACGATCCTTGCCAGTTAGTGGGGAAACACATGGCCCACTGCAATATGAAAGCATACAAACATGAGGAGTCACCTTGGGATGACATGTTCAAAGGGACTAAGAATTATAAAGAGGTGTTAGAACGAGTACATACACTATTGTCTGGCTTGCAAGTTAGTTTTCGGACCTTTTAGAAGCATAAACGAAGTGGTCTGCCCAAAGTACTACAAGGAGAAGCAATCTCCCTTCCACAGGAACAAGAAAATATTCCCCCAGGCTTCGAATAGGAAGCATAGGAGAAGGGAAATCCTGAAAAAGTCCCACGGGATACTGAAAGGCCCCCACAAAACAAAGAGGCCTTACAGACGAAAAAACCAGAGACAGAAGTAGAGAGGAGGTCCGAGATACCTCTCGAGTCTAGTAAGATTACTCCCCCTTCATCCCCTGGTGTTGATGTCAATATGCCTAAGGTAATAGGAGGGAAAGGATCTACAGAGCTAGGAAGTCCCATAGCTTCCTTAAACCCCTTGCAGTCCACCTTTGGATTCGCACAGACGGGAGCCCTATTTGTTGATGACCTCACCTCTATCTCCATAGATGAGATTCCTCCCTCTAATTATTTTTTCAGTAGAAAGAGGAAGGCTGTCCTGAAACAAGAGATGTGTATGAAGGAGGGGAGTATGGTAAAAAAACATAAAGTCTTGATAGATGGACAAAATCTGGAGGAGGAGGATTTCTCTACAGAGATAGCAGGTTACATGGGAGCTATGGTAACAACAAATGTTTTTACCGTGGGAAACATGAGAACGAGGATAAATAAGAGTAATAACATGATAGCTCAATTACAAGATCAGTGAAAGAATGTTGAGAAGAACATCAGAGAAGAGGTGAGTAGAAGCTTGGAGCAGACCAGGGCTGTCGAAGGATTAGAAATTCAATCACTCAATTCAAGCCTGGATGAAATGAACAAGAGGATACAAGCAAGTCAAGTGCAGGTTTCTCAACAAAAGGAACATGTAGAATAGTTACAGGCTAAGTTAAATTTGATGGAAGGTCGGGTTATAGATTTACAAGATTTCCAGACCCTCTTGCTGGAAACGCATACAAAGATAGAAGCCGAGCAACAGAGACTAGTCTCCAAAATAGGGATCGTCCATAATTACTTTCAAGAGGTAAGAAAATATCTTGATAATATTATTTTACTAGAAATGGAAGCTAAAGCAACAAGGAATACTTTCCAGAAAGCAGTTGCATGTTCAGGGAATAAAGAGGCGACAAAAAATATAAACAAATATGTCTGAGAGAAATAAGATAGTCAAAGAAATAAAATATGATTGTGAAGGAATCTTCAATTATTTGGATAAGGAAGCATTAGGGATTGAAAAGGATGACTGCTCTGAGTCACTGGGGTAGATAAACATTGAAAATCAGCAGTTGGACTGCAAAGAAGGTTTCAAGAAGATTCAGATTGAAATTTTACAATTGAAGGAAATCGATGCCAACCTAATAACTAGATGGTTGGTACATCCCAGTTTAAAATTACAAGTGATCAAGTTTTCCGACCAAGGTTTTGAAGACCGGTTCACAAAGGTACAAATAAATTTTTATCTATTTGAGACTAAAGATCTTCCAACACCTCCTAGAAACTTTATCCATTTTCTGGAGAAATGTATTGAATGTGTAGCATCAAAGGAGGGAGAGACTTAGAATAAGAAATGAAGTATCATTTGGAAACTCATACTATTGGAATGATAGATAAACAAAAGTTAATCATGCAATAGTTAAGGTTGCAGTCTTGTAACTACTTTTCTCCTAGAAAGTAGGATATTGTTAACCATCAAGTATGGATGACCTTGTATAAATACAGGTAACGAAGACTAAAATGGGGCTTTTTTATCTCTCTGAGAAATATTGTTGATGAAGTAATTTTTAAGAAACTCTAAATTAATAGAAATGCAAATTGAAGATTCCAGATCTTGTCACTTATGAGTTATGTGTTTCCCTGTCATGTCATGTTTCTTATATATGTTTAATTGATGAATGCTTGGCCACAATTTAGTGCAACCTCTACTTTGGAAATTATTATTCTTGTTATTTCAAATCATTTACAATTTTTCCTCTGTATCTGTTATCAACAGATACAAGACCTGTAGATGCTTAGATTTCAACATCATATGCTTCATTAATATTTTTCTCATTTCATAGTCTTCTGTTACAAATGTGAGATTCCTCTAAAATTGATGCCTCAGTTTGCTAATAGCTTTATGTTTTTCTCCATATCATGCATGTTTCTTTTCTTTAAAATTTAACTCAGATACAAGAAAAGGCCTACATTTTGATCATACTATTTATTTGTGTTTTGACATCATTCTCGTTAGACTGTGGAATAGAGACAACCAGCCTAAAAAGAAAACACATAAATTTATCCTCCTTTACTTTCCTCCATGACAATGCCAGTTGCAAGGTAGCCTAACATCGAGCCCGGTCTCTTGGATCAAACCAACATTTCTTTAAATTTATTTAACACTATTTTAAAAACAACAAATAACCAGGTTGACTTAGAACGTTCATGGGCAACAATTGAGAGAGATATCATTATCCAGGAAAACTGGGAATTTCAATAGAGACAGTTGAGAAACTGACAATAGCCTTTACCTTTTTATCAGTCTTTTTTCTATTCTTAGCTCCCTCTGTTTTTTCAGATGCCTTGATAGTATACTTTAAATCCTTAAAGTGTAAACTCATGAACAACATCTTTTTGGTGCCATTATCGGGGATACGGAGAAACAAAGTTTTTTCCCTAGGGAGAATGACATCGATGCTTTCTTTCTTTGATAGTGAACAAAGTTTGAACACCTTATAAGGCTACCTTTATATTTCACTTGTTGACTCCACATTGTTTAAGTTGGCTCTTAACTAGAAAAACACCAAAAAGAATCTAGACAACAAGCAGATTTCACCTTTTTTGGACCCCGAAAAAATTCTAAAATCAAGAAGATACTTCCGCCAGACTGTCTCATCCACAAATAAAAAAATTTGACCTAAGTTTACACAGTCTGACTCAGAATATCAACGCGGTGAATCAAGTATTCCACCCCTTTACGGGAAATACCCCATTGATAAAGTCACACCCCCTAAATCAGATCAGGTTCATTCGGTTTTTAAGACTGAGGCTTTATTAGCCTTTTCCCACACCGATAGAAAATGAAGAGCTGCCTCACTTCCTATGGTGACATATTCTCCCTCCCTTCTCGATGTTCATTTTCCTACATCTCAAAACTCAAACAATTATCCTATATATCTTGACTCAACTTCTGTTGATTCTCCTGTATTCTCACCCTGTGGTTCTGAAGCAACCAGTCCATATTCCCCACGTTCTTATTTCTTAAGTTTCTTCCCCGCCGATTACCATGTTCGTGAGACCCGTCCTTAAGACCCCTAGACTTTAACCGTTAACTCCACAATGGCCGCGGCCGGAGGAGGTGGGGTTGGAGGTGTTTTCGTAGGTGTTCAAGGAGGAGGAGTGGGTGACCAAGCACCGCCTCTTCGTATATTTGAAAAATTTGTTGCAATATATGCCCCTCTGTTTCTACCCATCCCTCTCCATGATGTACCAAAAAATTACATGAAAAACCTGCCTAAGTTCACGAGAGAAGGAAACTTGATAGAAGTTGAACACATAAATTTTTTTGATCAATTCGCTGACATTCTTGGATTGGAACATGAAGATGTTTACTCCAGACTCTTGGTTCAAACTTTTGAAGGGAAAGTAAGAACCTGGTTTTTAGGCCTAGATATTGGATCTATACCTTCATATGATGAACTTGAAAATGCTTTTATCAGGCAATGGGGTGAACATAAAGACCATCTTTATTATCTAACCGAATTTGGAGCTCTTCGAAAGAAAACTCTGAATCAGTGCTCAAGTTTACACAACAGTTTAACAAATTGTACAATAAGGTCCCAACCAAGGTCAAACCCTCACAACCTGCAGTGAAAGTGACTTTCGTTGGAGCTTTCAACCCTAACTTCACCCTGTTATTAAGGGAGAGAAGATCAATAGATATTACCAAGATGCAAGATGATGCCCTCGAAATTGAATCCAATAAGATGGCATTAGGAAAGCTAAAAGATAAATTCGATAAGGGAAACGAAGAAATCAAGAGATATAGGGAGCAAGGAGCACCCTCTGGATCAAGAAGATCTTCAGAAGACAAAATGGACGATATGCCTAGAATCATGAAAGAATTGTCAAACAAAATATCGAGAATGGAACTAGAACAAGCTAAGAATGAACATTACCCTAGAAAGGAGTTCAGAAAGAACCCTAACCCTCAAAACCACCAAAAAAAAATTAAGAATGAAGATCAAAAGATCCAAACTCCTTTTAAAAGTGAAAACTTTGTAGGAGAACAAGACTTGGAGGATTTCGAGGAATTAGAAGAGGATATGAAAAATCTTGGTGATGTCTGCCTACAACCTTATATAAAAAGACACGATTATGAAAATTCGTTAACTATAGAGTATGGGACCGAGAGTATCAAGAACGACAATGTTTCAGAAGATTTGACCTATCAAGGAATAGCGGATGGGATAATGGCTGAACTTCACCAGAAATACAACCTGAGACCTAGAAACAGGGTTTCTGCAACCATTCTAGTTAAAAACATACTATCAAGGTCTGAGATCGATGAGCCAGTTTCAAAAATCATTGAGAAATAGACTAAAGAGACTAAGGCCGTTAACATATAGTTTACTAAAACAAAGTCAGCGGAAATTCCACCCTTGAGCATGTGAAAATTAGATACCCTTGTTACCAAAACAAAGGGCCCTCGGCCAAGGAAAACTGAAAACAAAGGGTTGGAGGTTCAAAACATGGAAATCGACAAAACCATTGGAATTTTAAACCTAGAAATGAAATCAATAAGATCAAAATTCCTATTCCTCTTGTAGAACTGGCTAAAAACCCGATATACCGAAAACAAATTGCTAAAATGATTAATTTTTCTAAAAATTAAGGTCAGGCCGATGTTATAAACTTAGAAGATGAAAAACCTAACATAATTTTTTTCCCATACTTCGAAGGTGCCAAAGACACTATTTCCCCTTTCTACATTACTTTGACCGTTCTCGACCATCTGCTCCATAACTGTATGTTGGATTCTAGTGCATCTCACAATGTGATGCCTAAAGAAATCATGGATAGACTCGGCCTTAAAATCACCGGGCCTTATGGAGATTTATATTCTTTCGATTCGAGAAAAGTCAAGTGTATAGGTATAATAAAGGACCTAGTTGTAAACCTTGCACAAGTACCTTCAAAAAGTGTTTTAATGGATGTAGTTTTCACAGATATACCCCCAAAATATGGCATGCTCTTGTCCTGATATTGGGGTGCCAAACTTGGAGGTTCCCTTCAACTTGATATGATGTACGCAACAATTCCAGTTTCTAGTGGGTAGTTCACGCAGTTGTACAGGGAAACTAGGTTATCATTTACGGTCAGTGATCCTCTCAGCCCAAACAATTATCCTATATTTATTGCTGATCAGGAGTTAGGTAATTGTATATTATCTATAGATGATGATGTGGATGAGTGTATAGAAGAAAATTTTACAGAAAACAAAAAAGAAAAAGAAAAAATAGAATAGGATGTGTATCACACTGGTGTTTGGAAAATGTTTTTTGATGGTGCCTCATCTTGTCTTGGAGCTGGGGTTGGAGTAATTTTTGTGGCACCTGATAACCAATTTTTTATCCCTTTCTCTTATAGGCTTCAATGGAACATAGACCACACCAATAACGTATGTGAGTATGAAGCTCTAGTGTTAGGGTTAGAGGGTGCTAGGAAAATGAAAATTAAAAACTTGGAAGTTTTTGGTGATGCAGAGTTGATTGTGAGACAAGTAAATTGCCAGTATCAGGCCAAACATCCTAGGTTAAGGTCATATCGAAATTGTTTTTTGGACCTAATTGAAATTGTTTTCTCCTTTGTTAATGTTCATTTCGTCCTGAGAGCCAAAAATCAATAGGCAGATGCTTTAGCCAAAGTAGCTTCGACTTTTGCACCTCCCACTTCTTTCAAACTTAAATATCATATACAAATGAGACATAGACCTTCCATACCCAATAACATACAACATTGGCAAGTCTTTGAGGATGATGAACAACTCCAAAAATTTCTAGAAACAATAGATGAGTTCACCCAAACCCATGCTAACCAAGAGAACCAAAATGATCCTATTTCGATCATGCAGGAAGGGGAGGACCCCCAAGAGTTCCAGGATAAAATTGCAAATCACCGGATGTTGGTTTTAAAAAATAATCAGATACCCAAGGTTCTGATTCCCTTAGAAAGGATTTTTAGTCATGATGACATCCGTTTTAATACTACCTTACAGCCTCAGCCGGAGGAAGTCAAAGATTACAATATAGGTTCTGATGAGAGTCCCAGACTAGTGAAAGTGTCTAGGTACCTGTCTCCCAAAATCAAGAGTAAATATGCTGAGTTGCTTACAAAATACAAATATGTTTTTGCCTGGTCTTATGACGAGTTGAGAACTTATGATAAGACCATCATGGAACATAAAATCCCACTAAAACCAAGCATCAAACCTTTTAGATAGAAATGCAGGCAAATTAACCCTATCTTGCTACCAGTGATAGAAAAAGAAGTCAAAAAACTCCTGGATGCTAAAATCATCGTTCCACTGAGATACTCTAAGTGGGTAGCCAACTTGGTCCCAGTAAGAAAGAAAAATGGTGAGATCAGACTATGCGTCGATTTCAAAAACCTGAATCGATCATGACTCAAAGACAACTAACCATTGCCTAAGATGGATCACATCTTAGAAAAAGTAGTTGGAGCTAACCAAATGTCTATGCTTGATGGTTTTTCAAGTTACAATCAGATCGTAGTGCATCAAGATGATAAAGAAAAGACTGCTTTCACTACCTCGTGGGGTACTTTTGTGTACGATAAAATGCCCTTTGGTTTGATGAATGTAGGGGCTACTTTTTAGCAGGCCATGTATATCTCTTTTGTGGGTGAAAGGGATAAATTTGTTGTTATCTACCTTGACGACCTGACCGTGTTCTCCAAATCTGATGTCGAACATCTAACACACCTTAGGCAAACCTTTGCGAAATGCCAAAAATTTGGTTTGTCACTCAACCCCAAGAAATCTCATTTCACGATGCAAGAAGGTAAGCTCTTGGGCCATATTGTATCTAAAGAAGGAATCAAAATCAATCCAAAAAGGGTTGAAGCAATAGAAACTATAAATTTTCCTAGAAATGTAAAAGAAATCCAGTCTTTCTTAGGAAAAATAAATTTCTTGAGGAGATTCATTCCTAACTTCGCTGAGATTGTGAAATTGATAACAGATATGCTCAAAAAGGGAAGTGAGGTGAGATGGAATAATGAATCCAAAGTGTCATTTCAATGCATCAAGAAAGTAATAAGTGAAGCACCAGTCTTGGCAAGTCCATATTACACGAAAGAGTTTTTGATTTTTTCTTTTGCCTCGGAACATACCATTGCAACTGTCTTGTTACAAAAAAATGAAGAAAGTTTTGAGCGACCTATTGCATTTTTTAGCAAAAGCCTCAGAGATGTTGAGTTGAAATATGATATAATGGAGAAACAGGCCTATGTGATGGTGAAAGCTCTGAAGACTTTCAGAACTTATGTGTTACATTCAAAGATCATAGCCTACGTACCCTCTAGCTCTGTTAAAGACATCCTGGTGCAACCAGACAACGATGGAAGAAGAGGCATGTGGTTAGCTAAGATCCAGGAGTTTGATCTAGAATTCAAGCCAACTAAAATTATCAAAGGTCAAGGTTTAGCCAAATTACTTGCCGAATCAAATTTAAAAGCGCTTGGGATAAATCGGCTGCAAGAGGAAGAGGGATTCCTAGAAATAGACGAGCTTGATATCACTATACCTATAGCAAAAATCCAAGATAAGTTTTCGACTTCAGCCTGGTATCGCGACATTGTCCATTACCTACTCACACTTCAATGTCCTAGTGATTTAACCCCGTTAAAAAATAGGACGCTAAAGTTACATGCGGTAAAATACTGTATTATAGATGCTAAGTTGTTTTGGAAAGATCCCTTGGGTTTTCTACTGAGGTGCTTAGTTGAGACTGAAACATAAGGGGTTATAGATGAATTCCATGTCGGAGTATGTGGAGGACATCATGCTTGGAGAGTAACAATGTATAAAATCTTAAGAGTCGGATACTATTGGCCCAAATTGTTCACATAAGTGAACACTAAAGTTTGAAATTGCGTCCCATGCCAGTTGTTCACAGGAAAACAGAGAGTCCCAACTTTACCCCTAATTCCAGTTAAAACCGAAGCCCCGTTTCAGTAATGGGGACTTGATTTCATAAGATAAATTCATCCACACTCCAGTGCGCAACACAAATGGTTCCTAAATGCTACTGATTATTTCACTAAGTGGGTAGAAGCTATCCCCACAAGGAATGCAACTGACTCAGTAGTAATCGGTTTCTTGGAAGATAATATCTTATCCAGATTTGGTTGCCCTCGA
>JZKD02S1043408.1:228998-261048 GCA_000966675.3 Picea glauca | reverse complement strand
GTAAAAGGAGGTTTCCTCCTCGAAGAGGCTTATTATCTGAAATTATCTCTTTTTCAAGGCATTGAGTACTTTTCCTGAGGTTTTTCTATGCTATATTGATGTTTGGTTCTTAACACCAAGGCTCCAATTATCAAACCCTAAGGGGAAACTAGCTACTAAGGTGTAGGTAACCCTAGGCTTTAGTAGATTTCCTCCGTCTTTAACCCAATTATGAAGAAAAAATTGGCTAAGATGAATCAATGGATACTAAGGTATTGCAACGGAAAGGCCTTAGCACATCCTTCAAGAAGAATGGCCTTTTGACAAGATCTAGTAGGTGAAGGATTTTAAAGCTAGGACAATAACATGTGCTAGTATTCCTAAGGTTTAATCAAGAAATTTCATAATATTGAATGTAAATGAAAGATAAATAAGACTATAACCATTCAATTAAGAAGAATTGCAGAAATGTCACTTACATACACCAAGAATCATGAAGAAAATCCCTAGTTGAACACATCCACCAAGAAACTTGCCAAAATACTCCAAATATACCCTTCCTCAACAAGTGCACCTAACATTTTAGCCAAGAAACCCTAAGTATGTGTTGGCCCTTGACCATGTTTTGAGACAAACTTGGTCATGTTTGACCACTTTTGGGACTTCGACAGGATGGTTGAAGACAGAGCGCTCAGGCAAAGCAGAGATCGCAGGAGTTTTCCCTTTTTGTGGGCTTTTGGGGGCTTTTAGGGTTTATGTAATGGGTATGGGATGTCAGGCCATGGGTTTACCCATGTTTAGGCCTCTTTTTTAATGTATAAATAAGTAGCTAGGTGATGTAAGAAAAGGCTAGAGTGCTAAGTGCTAGTGTGGGTTATGTGGAAAGAAGTGTGAGAGTAGTGGAATCTGTGTGATTGTAGTTCTGATAAGCTTTGTGCAATAACCTATGAGGGTTTCTAAGTGTGAATATTTTTGAATGCTTTGTGAATATTGTATGTGAGACTTGTGAGCTAAGTTCAAGTGGTTGTATTTGGCTTTGTTCCTCGATCTGATTCAAGGAAGGAGGATTTGGCGAGGTGCATGTAGATCTCTTGTCCTTTTCAGAGTTGTATCTATGGCTTGGTGCATGTAAGAAGATTGGAAGAAGTTAATAAAGAAGAAGAAGAGTTGGTGGACATAGCCCCACATTGGGGTGAACCACGTATATCCTATGTTGATGTGCTTTGCGCAATGATTTTCATGGTGTTTGTGCTTATGTTTGCTCAGTTCACTATTCTTGATGTATGATAGATAGATCTATGATTTCTTAGTGCTTTATGATATGAATGCATGTTAGATTTGAAATGATGCTAAGTGCTTAGAGGTGTTGACCTGTTTATTACAACAATGTTATGTATTTAGGGTTAATTTGCGAAGTGAATAAGAATCATAAATTAATGCATACTATTGGCTAAGTTCTCTGTTGAAGTGTGTAATCACATATCTCTGTCCCAACTAGGTTGTAGACACTTGAGGCCTACAACCCCCCCTGCCTCTACCTCAGGTGAGACTTCATCTGCTTCGCAGGTGTTTTCGAAAGGGCTGGTAGTTAGGGTTTTGTTGGTGCGTTATTGAAGTGTTGAACCCTGCGTCTGCCCCTATGCCAACAACTGGTTCCGTTGTCGGGACATGAAACTGTGATTGCTGGGAACTAAAGAAAAGAGAAATCTTTGTGCATAGATCTGTTTTTGTAGTGCACAATATTCTACTTGACTTGTGAAGCTCAGTGCTAAGAAAGGAACCAAATATGAAAATAGGTAATATCTTAAAGCTTTGTAAAAGGTAATATAAGTAGAAAAATTTTCTTTGAAAGAATGGATCTAGGTATGTTTGATAGATTTGGTCCTAGTCTGGAAACTAGGGCACAACTAGAAGAATGAAGATTTGATCTGAATACATTTAATAGAGATAGTGAAATATATGTTATTCCTATGCATAGAAAGAATTTTTGGACTAACAAGTGGATGAAGGATCCTAGAAAGAATTTGTGCAGATTGTAGGTCCAGCACTGTGATCTTAGTGCAAAGTACAGGAAAGGTTGGGGATCGTTTAAGAGAAAGAGAGGATTGACATTATGTTATAACTGCAGAAGACCAGGACATCTTGCTAAAGAATTCCCTGGCATAGGTCCTATTTGTCTTTGTTGTAAGGATGTTAGTCATGAGGTTTTGGATTGCCCTAGAATGATTGCTAAAGTTGAAAAAATGAACTTGAGACAAGAAAACCATGAGGAAGGTCAAAAAACTAAGGATATGTTAGAGAATTGGAAAGAATCAGAGAATATATTATTACAGATGAAAGAAACATTGAACGATCATAGAAACATTATTCTACCAGAGATCTTAAAAGAGAATCCGTGCATAGAAAAAAGAATAGGAGACTTCGACATATATTGTGTATTAGATGAAGGAACACAGGTGAATCTTATGCCACAAAATACTTGGGAAATTTTGGGAAAGCTAGCTATGATTCCTACATTGGGAAGGATAGGAATGTTTAAAGGAAAGATGATAACCTTGTGTGGAAGAGTTACTAACATACCTATGATGTCTCATGGAACATCGATTGAAGAATAATTTGAGGTCATTAAGTTTGTTGAGGACAATGCCCCTTTTGCACTTTTAATAGGAAAGACTTGTATTGAGAAAGATTAGACCTGAAGGAAAGAAGAAGAGGAAGCTACAAAGTAGAAAAAGAAAGAATTAAGGGACTTCATGGCTAGGAGAATAACATGCTTAATAGAATAACAAGAGGAAAAGTTGAAGCAACTAAGGGCTAGAGACTTGACTTTTGAATTTGAAAGAACGTAGGAAGGCTTGAAAAACCTGTCCATGTAGGAGAGAAGAGCACCTACCCTAGAAGTAGCAAGCGAAGAGGTATTATGTTTGAACCCTTTGGAAGACCCTCAGCAGTGTGAAGTTACTACTTTAAGAGAAGATAAGAACACGAATAGAAAGAGGAATCCAGAGACTCAGATCACAAGAAAGAAGGCAAGAAAGATCAATAAGAAGAAGGCAAAGTTAGAAAAACCACAGGAAATTCCAGAGAAGACTTCGCAGAAGGTAGGCTTGTAGAATTTGATCCTCACTGGATTAGAGGAACTGCACAGAAAGGCACTTCACCACAATGAAGCTATATGACCATTGGAGGTGCCCCGAGCATTAGAATGACGCTCCTGAATGGTTAGAAATGCAGTTATTGGTGAAAAATATCACCATGAGATCATTGAGACCACGCCATAATGGATGGATTGATGCATTTCGACCCGTTGAAGGAATCTGTTACAACGTTGTTTATTTATTATGTCGAATGCCACACTGGGGACACTTTTGCAAAATGAGATATTTGAGCTAGTAGAAAAGTGGTTGCATACCGCGTTGTTCTCCTACCCAAGATACTTGACCATGAGCGTGTATGATGGGCGAACGTAACGTAGTAGAGAAGTCGGTAGAAGAAATCTTGATCAACCTTATGGTTGATAAGGTTATGTCTGCAGGTATACAAGCCTCATAGATGGGAGGATTGCAAGCATCCCCCACGAATGGACGTCAATCAGGGTCATCCCGAATTGTGATAGTGAAGAGAAGCAAGCACCACGACGATCTGGTGAATGCAGAGAAGATCCCATCGGTCTTGCCCAACTATATCCCAAGATTGGTTGGTGCAATTACTCGTGATAACATCCTGAGTGATTTTGAGTACACACTAATCACGTCGTACCTCCCAAAATGGATATGTGCAGTAGGACCGCATTTGGGACTTATCCCAGCTCTTAAGATAAGTGATTTCAACCATGGTGATAGGAAGATTTATGCAATGCTCGCACCGCACTTCTACCTAACAAAGACGACTTGGAAGAAGCCTAAGATATTTCCCCAGCCATGGATTGCAGATATCGCAAGGTCAACCATCTTGAACGTCATGAAGATTCCCCACTTCGACCGACATCAGGAGGTTAATGTGTGTGTTGAAATCCTCCTGTCGTGCCTCCATGGTGGGTACCTATGGTTGGATAGGCGCATCACTGTGGATATGGCACCGATCTACCTCATTACTGGACTAATCATTGAGGGACTAGACCCTTAGAAATTCTACCCTCTGAAGACATCAGATCTCTTCTTGGTGCAACAAATAAAATAAGCATACGATGATGGGGAGAAAGGGAAGTGCAGCTACAAGGTAGCCTCCATCCAAGATGGTGTAGTGCACCTAGCCTGTCAGTTGATTGCTAGCAAGCTCGTCAGAAATAACAAGCCGAAATAAGTCATAGGATTCATAGTCAACTTTACAGGGAAGTGCGTCGAGAGGATGCAGATGAACATGGCGAGCTATCTTGTCAATGAGTTGGAGAAGGACTGTCGCGAAGCGTAGGACCAAGGCTACGAGTTCCACTTTAGTTGGTTGTTGACTCTTATAGAATTTTTTGCTTGGGAGGTGCTATAGGGACCGAAATTCACTGAAGTCGAGCAATTATAACCATTGGTCGTGAGGTTCAACACTTTGTGGTACTCGAGCGACATGAAGCAAAGCAAGAGACTATGTATGAAAAAATCAAGGCGGAGATAAAGGGATTACAACAAGCTCTCCATTTGAGCCGCTTAGTGTCCATTGTTACACCTTCAACAAAGAATGTAGAATTGGGGGATGATCCCACCCAACTACGTAGACTAGTAGATACAATAGAGACTCAACTTCATCTAGTCAAAGAAGAAATGGAGCAGGCCACAGAGTCCTTGAGGAAAGAAAAGGAGGAGGACTTAGAGAAACTTCAGGTTGCGCAGAAAGAAAAAGATGAACTTCAGGCGAAGTTCGAAGTGGACAAAGAGCAAATCCAAAAACAAAAGGATCACTTGCTCACAGAGCAGATTGGGATTAGAGAGGCATTGAATAGAGCACTTCGCTCTATGTTATGCTTGGCATATACGGGAGAAGAGACAACCAAGAGCCAAGTAGGGAAGCTCACTAAGGCCATTCAGTAGCTCCAAGAAAGAGTAGCAGAGCTATAACTTTAAGCAGTGCCTAGCACTCTACAAGAAGTATGAGATCAAAGGGAAGAGACTGTTAGGAGTGTAGTAGAAAAAATTAGGGCATTGGTTGTAGAATGCAAGCAACTTAGTGATCAAAGTGTGTATACCTATGAGCGCCTTGCAGAAGACCCGGAGCAGAGGATATTAGAGGCATAGCTCCAGGAGGCAAAGAAGTAAGCATAGACTGTGCAAGCACATTTGTTGGCCCTTGGCTATGGAAGGAAAAGGAGAACAAGGAAGAAAAGGTAAAAAGTGAACTTCGTAGGAGACACAGTTACTGTCACTGGGTCGAAGTGAGAAAAAGAGCAGAAAATATGGAGCGAAGTGTGGAAAAGAAAGCTGTTGGATGAGGATATTGAGGATGATAGATCAACAAGAAATATGGACCTAGGATGACTTAGGAAGTGGAAAAATCCACCACTGGATGCTTTGGAGCACCGCACAACAAGGAAGGAAAGACTGGCTAGTGAAGTCCAGAAAAAGAGGATCAAGTTGACCTAGGGTTTTAGACACCTAAGGTTTTGGTAATTAGGGTTTTGACACCTATGTTTCGGCCTAAGGTTGTCAGTAAGGAACTATAATGTATAAATAGAGGTCGAGAGGGCCTACGTCGGGTCGGTACTAGAGGAGGGTATGCTATTTTTATTTGATTTATCTCTATTACTATGGTGAGAGGTCATTGTATTGAGAGAGAGATGTGTTGAAGCCTTCTAGTATTGTAAGATCTTTAGTTGGGTGTGAAGATCAGATCCTACAGCTGAGTGCAGAGGAGGGGGGAGAGAAACATAGAAGGAGAGAGAGGATGTGTTGGCCAAGAGTGCAGATCATAACTGTAAGCTTTATCTTAATATACTATAATCACAGTTCTGTGGACGTATCCCTAGAGAGAGGGTGAACCACGCATATTTTTTGTTGTGTGAATGATTAATGCTTTGATCGTTGTCATTATTATATTTTTATTTTCATTACTGTGTTAGATCAAGATATATAGTTGTGCAGAGTAGATTTTGCTGGTAAATAATATATGAATATTGTGATTGTTGTTATACGAGATCCCCTTGATATTCCCCTGGTTGTAGACATCTCTGTCCTGCAACCCCCACATGGCTGATTCAGGTGAGACTACATCTGCTTTGCAGGTGTTGCCGAAAGGGCTAGTATCTAGGGCTTGTTGATGCGATCTTGAGTGTTGAACCCTGGGTCTGCCCCTATGCCAAAAAATGGTTTCGTTGTCGGGACATGAATCTTTTTAAAGGAATGTCAAGGTGGTTCCCATCAAAGACAAAGATTTAGAAGTGGATAGAGGATCAAGAAAAGGACTTCGTTGAAGCGCAGAACAAGAACCCTAAATTGAGTACTGAATATTGGCTACAAATATACATCTTCACTGACGCTCACAAGATCTTCTTTGGAGGAATTCATTAGGAGATACATGGGTGGTTGGATAGGTTAGCTGACACACAGTTTGATATCATATCTAGACCTCCTATCGTTTGGACACCGACGTTGATCTAGAGGGTCAAGAGAAATGACAACGTAGTATCTAGAGCATTAAATCATTGGTTTAATAGTACCATTGGAGGGTATATCAATGAGTTTGTTGTTGACAGAATAGAATCGTATAGCTAAGCCAAAAGATACTTTTTCAAAGGACCCAGAGGAAAATTTTTGCACTTTCTGAAGCTAAGAATCAAGATGCTCTTGCATGAAAATCACATCTTGAAGATACAGTAGATTGATCGAACCAGGAAAGGCTAATGTTCAAAATCTCAGACAGCGACAACGACATAGAAGCAGGACATACACGTAGTGGAAAAGTATTCTGAGGGGTTCACCATGAGAACTTGTTTAAGAAAAGCTACGGAGAAGAGAGTTTTTATAGCGGAGAAGAGGCAGATCTAACCGATGAAGAGCATACAGATCCCACTAGAACAGAAGAAGGGGAAGCTGAAGAACTGCGCCAAAGCAAACCAGAAAACTCAAGAACTGTACAGACTACTGAAGTAAGTAACGTTAGTCCTCTTGTTGTCCCAACAATACTTAGCAGTCAGAATAGTCAGAACCCCCAGAATCTTCAGAATATTGTTACTAGTAGCTCAACATCTACTCAAACAAGAAGCTTAGTCAGCTCTATGGTAGATGAAACGAGCCTCCCTGTCTTTAGAGGAGATAGATCTGAAGATCCAAATTAGCATTGGTTTCTGTGTGAAGCTATATATAACGTTAAAATTATCATCGATGAAGCCATCAAGAGAACCTAGTCCAGCACTATGCTAAGGGATCGCGCATTGAGCTGGTACATGAAACTGGTCCAAGGAATGACACAGCCTAAGCCCCTGACTGATATCAAGAATGCACTGATTGAAGAGTTTAAGAAACCTAATTTGAAGTCACAATGTATTACAGAACTAAAAGAGATTAAACAAAGGGTAGCAGAACTTGTTTGCGAGTTCGACCAGAGATTCAAGACCTTGATAGGCCGATTAACTTTTCAAATCCCCGATGAAGAGAACAAAGAATGGTTCATCACTATGTTGTTATGACATATAAGAGTTCCTTTGATGCAGCAAAAGATTACATCACAGGAAGAAGATTTGGAGATCGCCATGAAGCTTGAATCAACACTAATGGGAGAATCTAGCTCAGGCATTAGCCAGATCATGAGCCAGCTAACTAGTTTGTCTTTATGGGTCGAGGATATGAAGAAGGATAAGGGAAAAGATAAAAGGGAAGATATCTGGTGTGTAATATGCAGATCGGAATGCTATGATAAGGAACATTGTCCCTTATTTCATGAGTACTTGGCCTTAGGGGTGTCGAGCCCCTTGAAACAAGTTATCCTACCCTGGTGCGATGTATGCAGAAATAGGCATCACCCAGGTGAGTGCTACTACATGAAGAAGTATGTTCAGACACCCAAAAAATTATATTGTACATTCTGTAAATCAGTGGGGCACAATGATTGATATTGTAGAGCTTATGATCTCATGTATGAAAGGTCGAGAGACATATACAATATTCAAGGCAAAGTACAACAAGAATGAAACACTCTGCAGTACAACTCTCCGGGGAGAGGAAACTTCAATTCTCGCGATGGATATAGAGGAGGAGGAGGAGGAGGAGGTATGGGTCAGGGTTGAGGATAAATAATTTGTTACAACTATGCACAGCTAGGAAATTTGGCAAGGGATTGTCAGAATCCTTGTACAACCTGTAGTTACTGTAACTCATTCAAGCATGTCATAGAGGAATGCCCTGTGCTGATGACTAAACTTCAGGAGAGATGAGGACCTTAGAAGAGCCCACAAGTACAACTAATATATGTTGAAACTCATGGAGAAGACCCTATATTCATTGTTATCACTCGAGGAGGCACTTCTATAGGAGAAGACAGAGCATCCCAAGGAAGGATTGAAACTGGCCACAGAGTCAGGAAAGCTACTGAAAAGACCTCGATGCTCGATGCTCAAAAAGAAAGATAGATATTCGAGGAGGAAAGAAAAGAGTTCAAAAGATGTCAAGGATATTCATTAAAGAAAAAACCAGAGATCAAAGAATATGGCATGCCTCAGGATTTTGATCCATCTGCATTGCCAACAAAAGGGAAAGAGGTAAGGAAACTCATGGAATTTGTGTACACTTGTGTTAAGTTAATTCAAGATAAAGGCATTGTACATGATTTACAATATTTAATCAAGCAATATGATCTAGGAAAGATAGACCCCTTACCAAATAGGGTAGTTCACCAAATTGGAAAAATGAGAAGGAAAAATAAAGAATTACACTTGAATGCTCGGATAGGAGAGTATGAGATAGACTATGTGGTCTTCGACTTAGGGTCGGAGGTCAACTTCATGACCAAGCAGACTTGGGCACTGATGGGAAAACCCAAACTGATATATTCCCCTATAAGGATTCACATGGATAATCAGAAAGTCATCATCTCATTTGGATGATTAGAGTATGTCCCAGTGGACATCGATGGAGTAAGAACCTTCACAGATTTTGAGGTAATTGAAATTGTTGATGATAGCTTCCCTTACCCCACATTGTTAGGAATTTATTGGGCTTTTGACAATTCTACTATTGTTGATCTAAAGAAAATATGCATGACATTTGAGAAAGATGGCCTTAGGGTCATTTCACCTTTAGATCTAGATAAGGGTCCCCGATATACAGAGCCTATTAGAGAACAAGACCACGCATTTGAACTGGAAAACATATACAAATCAACAGCTAGACAACAGGATTATATCAACCCTACAACTGATGGAAATCTAAGCTGGTGAAGTGAAAACACATGTCAATCTGACTCAGAAGAAGTGCTGGAGAATTGGTAGAACCAAATGTATGAAGTATCTACAAGAAGATGTGCTAGGCTAACCAGAGAAGTTCGTTGGATTGGTACAACAGTGAGTAATCTACCCACATTTGATGGGTTGAACCCTTTAGAGAACTTCTTATCAGAATTTGAGACAAGTGTACCAACGCAACAGAGGTTGTGGGCAATGTATGAGGCCATGAAGGCCACGCCAGCAAGATGGTGGAGAACACACAAGGGAAACTTCACAAAATGGACACAATGTTGAACTTTGATGATAGCACGATTTTTAGCACAAGTAGGAAGCTACGAAGTAAGATACACAGGTCGAAGCTGCCCAAAGGACCACGTACACAACTGCGAAGAGGCCTAGATTGACGTTCCTCGAGAACAATGGGTACACAGATTTGTCAATATGCTGGATACCACCATGATCAACTGGTACCTTCAAGCAGAACTGTGCCTCGTCACTTCAAAATGGGAAGGTATGATCCAGAATTTTATAACCACCTTTTTATTTGAAAGTGAATTCCCTTCAGTAGATCAAGAACTACAGATGGTGATGCATAAAGTATTTAAGGAGGCATCTGGACTCCCTTTAGAGAAATAAGAGGATGAATGGACTGTGCCCCTCCAGAAACTGCAGATCTGCTACAACATTAATGTTGATAAAGACGATGACCCAAAGAAGGTGAATATCGTAGAAACAAAAGGCCAGAGAGATGTGGAAGGACCAGGAGTTGAACTTCCATTCATTAGACAACCAATAAAGATAAATAAATTCAACATTGGGACAGAGGAGACACCCAAGCTTGCTAATGTCGGAGATTACTGGGACATTGCTACCATTGACAAAATCACAAAATTATTGCACGAGTATCAGAACTTGTTCCCAACCAAGTTCATTGATATAAAGGGTACCAAAGGACCTATGGGAGAGATGAGAATAGCTTTGAAACTAGATGAAAATCTAGTCAAGCAAATACCCTACAGACTGAACCCAAAATACAAGGAAAAAGTAAAGATTGAGCTCGACAAAATGCTGGCAGCATGGATTATTGAACCTGTCGAGGAGTCGGAGTGGATTAGCCCCATGGTAGTGCAAGATAAGAAGACAGGTGAGATCAAGATTTGTGTAGATATTAGGAAGTTGAATAATGCTTGTATACATGATCCTTTCCCTACACCATTCACAGATGAAGTGTTGGATAACATGGGAGGCCAATAAGTATACTCTTTTACATATGGATTTTTAGGATACCATTAGATCCTCATCGCCAAGGAGGACCACAATAAGACTACATTTTCTACTATTACACATTGAAATTACTCACTTCGATAGTGTCGCAAGTTTCATCATTACAAGTGTCGCATTTTGCTCACAAGTGTCGCAAGTGTCAAGGAAGCATATTTCCATGATGCCTATGTCGTGCCTATAACGACATGAGAAGGACACTTGACACACATCAAACACTTGATTTGGAAGAGGAGGAATGTTTAACTGGGCTTATGAACCTCTTTCCATCTGAAAGAACCCAAAAAACTGAGTTTTTGGAGGACAACGCTCCCCTATACCTCTCTCAGGAGTGTTGGCGCTCCCCTATACAATATATGGGAGCGTTATAACACTACCTCTGCCATTTTGGAGGAGCTCTATTTCTTTTGGGAGTGTTGGCGCCCCCTAAACCTTGCTAGGGAGTGTTATAACGTTCTGACGCTCTTTTTGAGGGAGCACTACCTATTCTGGGCAGCAATTGGTTTGTTGAGAAGAATGGGGAAAAGATCTTTTCAATCTTGGAAGGCAGTTGGATTCGAATCCCTAATCCAGTGGAGTCACCAATTTCTATTGAAGGAAAATATTCCTACGGATAGGTAGATCTCCTCAAAGAGCTAGAATCTTAACTCTAAGACAGAAAGTTCATATCATGGTCACTGACTTCCTTTTAGGTCTACACAAACTAATGCTTGAAGAGGAAGGAGGAAAGACGTACCTTTTACCGGTGTTTGTCCCTACACACTCTGAGTTGAACTCCAATCTTGAGCTCCTCGATAATCCCTGTAGAAAAACAAAGTACAACCACTTCCTATTCTATCGAGATTAGTTCAAAGAAGACCTATCTACTTAAAGACAAATTCATGTAATGTCAAACACAAATTAGAAAGAAACAGGCCAAGCATATTATATTAATGAGGACAAAACGTTACTTCCAGCCATAGATGGAATGTAGCAGTTTCATCAAGTTCTCCTTGCCTAACCCTAACTCAAGGAGGAAAATCCTCAACTCACCCCAAAGATATCTCAAGTTGTTGAGCCTCTCCAAGGCTATATAAGCAATATTTCTCATGGTAAAAGGGGAATCTGGATGGAGAATGATACCAATCTTATGATCTCATAAGTGATATTTGGGAGAATGATTGGAGGCATGAGACCTATGATCTCATAGAGAACACATAGTGAAGTGGAGGCTAATCAACGAAGCTATCGTCATTCCGATCATGGAGCTTTTGAGAAAGGGTTAGGCAAGGAGAACTTGACGAAACTGCTACATTCCATCTATGGCTGTAAGTAACGGTTTGTCCTCATTAATATAATATGCTTGGCTTGTTTCTTTCTAATATTTGTTTGACATTACATGAATTTGTCTCTAAGTAGATAGGTCTGCTTCGAACTAATCTTGATAGAATAGGAAGTGGTTGTACTTTGTTTGTCTACAGGGCTTATCAAGGAGCTCAATATTGGAGTTCAACTTGAAGCATGCAGGGACAAACACCGGTAAAAGGTACGTCGTTCCTCCTTCCTCTTCATGCATTAGTTTGTGTAGACCTAAAAGGAAGTCAGTGACCATGATAAGCACTTTCTGTCTTAGAGTTAAGAGTCTAGCTCTTTGAGGAGATCTACCTGTCTGCAGGAAGATTTTCCTTCAACAACTACAGAGTGGGAATCCTACCAATATTCGGTATTTCCATTTGGATTGAAGAATGCCCCAACCATCTTTTCTAGGGTGGTGGTTGAAGCATTCAAAGAACTTTTGCATAAATTTTTAGAAGCATACTTTGATGACTGGATTGTTTTTAGTTTGTTGAAAAATCGTATTGAATGTCTAAGGCTAATGCTGGATAAATGCAGGCAGTGTCAAATTGATTTAAATTTGAATAAGTGCATATTCTTCTCACCATTTGGAGTATTATTAGGACGTATTGTATGCAAGAAAAGATTGTTGGTGGATCCATCCAAGATTGCAATTATAGTTGATTTGCCACCACCTACTTCAGTCAAACAATTGCGCACTGCGCTAGGACATACTAGCTATTACAGGAAATTTATCAAAGGATATGCTCAGATTACTGCGCCAATGGAGAAATTATTACAGAAAGACTATCAGTTCGGTTGGACAGAAGAATGCTAGCAGAGCTTCGACACACTAAAACAAAAGATGGTAATTGCGCCTATTCTAGTATTTCTAGAATGGAGCAAGGAATTTCATGTGTATGTTGATGTGTCCTCCATTGCATTAGGAGCAGTACTGGCACAACCTGGAGAAGGGGACATTGATCATCCATTAGCATTTTCCAACAGGAATTTGTCCAGGGCTGAAGTTAATTACACCACTACAAAGAGAGAGGGACTAGCCATGGTGTATGCATTGCAGAAATTCCACCACTACTTGTTGGGAGGACACTTTAAAATGTTTATTGATCATTCCATGTTGAAGTACCTAGTCAACAAGCCAGTGTTGGGGGGGGGCGAATCTGCAGATGGCTTCTACTATTTCAGGAGTATGATTTTGAGTTCATAGTTAACCTAGGAAAAATGAACAAAGGCCTAGACCACCTGTCGAGGTTGGAACATGGCGAAGAACCTACCAGTCTGGAGGATACATTACTAGATTCACAACTGCTCACCATTATAAACATTGATGACAACTTCGCAGACATAGTCCAGTTCCTGTCAACAGGAATGGCTCCGAGTGAGTATACAATCTCCCAGAAAAAACAGCTAGTGGTGCACACTACATATTTTTCATTGATAGTTGGTCAGCTATATAAAATAGGGCCTAATGAGATACTAAGAAGATGTATTATGGAAACAGATCCCTCAATGATCCTCGCAGAAGATCATGAAGGCATCGTAAGCAAACATTACATAGGGAAATAAACTGCATAGAAGGTTTTGCGAGCTGGCCTTTGGTGGCCTACGTTACACCAGGATGCTAAAAAATATTCCAAAGCATGCGACATATGCCAGCGAGTTGGAAAGCCATCCTGACAATATGAGATGGCATTAGCACCGCAGATGACCCTGTAGGCATTTGAAAAATGGGCCATTGATTTCATGGGACCTATAAACCCACCAGGAAAGTGCACAGGAGCAAGGTATATTATCACTGCAACAGAATACCTAACTAGATGGGCCAAATCACAAGTAGTCAAAGACTGTAGTGCAGCTGAAGCTGCACAATTTATATTTGATGACATAATAACCAGGTTTGGATGCCCTAAGGTCCTTATGAGTGATCAAGGTACAAAATTCATCAATAAGACAGTTGAAGCCCTGACTGAATAATTTGCAACCCACCATCAGAAGAGTACACCTTATCATCCACAAGAAAACAAAACGGTTGAAGCCTTCAATAAGATCTTGGAGACAACATTGACAAAGATTTGCAGTGTGAACATGGATGACTGGGATTTAAGAGTACTAGCAGTACTCTAGGATTATAGAACCACTTGCAAGAAATTAACAACCCATACCCCTTTCAATTTGGTTTATGGTCTTGAAGTTATTGTCCCGATGGAGTACTTGGTACCGAGCTTAAGAATTGTTGTATTTACACACATGGATGATATTGGCATTGTTCATGAGAGGATAGCACAATTAGTCGAACTATAAGAAGACATATTCATTGCAGGCTTCCATCCACAAGTTCAGAAGGAATGAGAAAAGGACTACCACAACAAGCATATCAAGAAAAATATATTCAGGCAAGGTAATTTAATACTGGTATATGACAGTAAGTTTATTAAACACCCTGGGAAGTTCAGAACACATTGGCTTGGAACATATGAGATCACCTATGTCACATAAGGAGGAGTTGTGCAGCTGAATATGTTGAATGGAGAATGGAAAGAAGGATTGGCGAATGGGAGTCGGATAAAGTTGTACTATGACAACTAGCTGCCTCACAACTCCAAGTAAAGGCATGAGGAAAAGGGCTTAGGTACCAGGTGCAGTTGAAAATTGGTACGAAACATAGAAAAAATAGTCTGCACAAGAATGGGAAGGAGGCATAAAGAAGAAAGCAAAGGCTGTAGTGCGCAGTCTAAAGTTGAAGTCAAACAAAATGAGCAGATCTGAAGTGCGTCGGGACGAGTCACAGGTGAGTGTTGGGGGCATGTTGGTCCTTGGCTATGGAAGGAAAAGGAGAAAAAGGAAGAAAAGATAAAAAAAATAACTTCATAGGAGACACAGTGATTGTCACTGGGTCGAAGTGAGCAAAAGAGCAGAAAAGATGGAGAGAAGTGCGGAAAATATAGTCGTTGGATGAGAAGATCGAGGATGACAGATCAACAAGGAAGATGGACCTAGGATGAATCAGGAAGTGGAAAAATCCACCACTGGATGCTTTGGAGCACCGCATGAGAAGGAAGGAAAGATAGGCTGGTGAAGTCCAGAAAAAGAGGATCAAGTTGACCTAGGGTTTTAGACACCTAGGGTTTTGGTAATTAGGGTTTTGACACCCAGGTTTCAACCTAAGGTTGTCAGTAAGGAACTATAATGTATAAATAGAGGTCGATAGGACCTAGGTCGAGTCGGTACTAGAGGAGGGTATGATATTGTTATTTGATTTAGCTCTATTACTGTGGTGAGAGGTCATTGTATTGAGAGAGGTAAGTGTTGAAGCCTTCTGGTATTGTAATATCTTCAGTTGGGTGAAAATATCAGATCCTGCAGCTGAGTGCACAGGAGGGGGGAGAGAAAGACAGAAGGAGAAAGAGGATCTGTTGGCCAAGAGCAAAGATCAAAACTGTAAGCTTTATCTTAATATACTATAAGCACAGTTCTGTGGACGTATCCCTAGAGAGAGGGTGAACCATGTATATTTTTTGTTGTGTGAATGATTAATGCTTTGATCGCTATCATTATTATATTGTTATTTACATCACTACGTTAGATCAAGATCTATAGCTGTGCAAAGTAGGTTTTGTTGCTAAATAATATATGAATATTGTGATTGTTGTTATATGAGATCCCCTTGATATTCCCCTGGTTGTAGACATCTCTGTCCTGCAACCCCCACATCGTTGCTTCGAGTGAGACTGCATCTGCTTCGCCGATGTTGCTGAAAAGGCCAATAGCTAGGGCTTGTTGGTGCGATCTTTAGTGTTGAACCCTGGGTCTTCCTCTGTGCCAACAACATTTGAAATTTCCTATGGTAGTAGAGAATATGAATAGGTCAGAGGAGCAACGCATAGTTCAATAGTAGGTCACTGCCATCCAGAGCCGAGTTATGGAGGTGCCCATAGACTCCAGCTAGTGTAGGACGAAGCCTGCACACTTTTTGAAGAGCTCAAGGGACAAGGATCATAGATGGAATAGGTGGTCACAATAGTATAACAATGCCTGGAAGGGCCTGTCACCGAGCAATTAATCTAGGCGTTCGTCGAGCAGGAAGTTCTGGTGAAGTGTCAAGTCGAGGCAGCTCGAGCTAAGGTCGAGCCTTCACAGCAATGTTGACAAGATCAGAGTGACTCGGGACAAGTCACAGGTGAATTTTGGGGGCCTATTGGCCCTCGACCAAGTTTTGAGAGAACTTTGGTCGTGTTTAACCATTTTTGGGACTTCGACAGGATGGTCGAAGACGGAGCGCTCAGGCGAAGCGAAGATCCCAAGATTGTGCCCTTTTTGTGGGATTTTTGGGGATTTTAGGGTTTATGTAATGGGTATGGGATGTAGACCCATGGTTTTACCCATGTTTAGGCCTCTTTTTTAATGTATAAATATGTAGCTAGGTAATTTAAGAAAAGTTCGGAGTGCTAACTGCTAGTGTTGGCTATGTGCAAAGAAGTGTGAGAGTAGTGGGATCTATGTGATTGTAGTTCTGATCTGCTTTGTGCAAGAACCTTTGAGGGTTTCTAAGTGAGAATAGTTATGAACTCTTTGTAAATAATGTATGTGAGACTTGCAAGCTAAGTGCAAGTGGTTGTAGTTGACTTTGTTCCTTGATCTGATTCGGGGAAGGAGGATCTGGCGAGGTGCGCACAGATCTCTTGTCCTTTGCGGAGTAGGATCTATGGATTGGTGCATGTAAGAAGATTGGAAGAAGACAATAAATAAGAAGAAGAGTCGGTGGACATAGACCCACATTGGGGTGAACCATGTATATCTTGTGTTGATGTTCTCTGTGCAATGATTTTCATGGTGTTTATGCTTATTTTTTCTCAGTGCACTATTCTTGATGTATTATAGATAGATCTATGATTTATTAGTGATTTAGGATGTGAATGAATGTTAGATATGAACTTATGCTAAGTGCTTAGAGGTGTTGATCTATTTATTACAACGTTTTTCTGTATTTATTGTTAATTTGCGAAGTGAATAAGAATAATAAATTAATGCATATTATTCGTTAAGTGCTCTATTGAAGTGTGTAATCACAGATCTGTGTCCCAGCTAGGTTGTAGATACTTGAGTCCTGAAACCCCCCTGCCTCTACCTCAAGTGAGACTTTGTTGGCCCTCGACCAAGTTTTGGGAGAATGTTGGTCATCTTTCACCATTTTTGGGACTTTCACAGGCTCGTTGAAGACAAATGTCGAGGTGAAGCGCAGATCGCGGGATCTCTCCCTTTTTGTGAGATTTTTGGGTTTTAGGGTTTATGTAATGGGTATGGGATGTCGGCCCATGGGTTTTGCCCATGTTTAGGCCCTTTGGTAATTTATAAATAAGTAGCTAGGCGATGTAATAAGAGAGACCTAGGAGGCCAATGGTTTAGTGATAATGTTATCTATGTGCAAGAAGATGTGTTAAGGCTTGTAGAGATAAGTGCAAGTGTTTTGTAAGTCCTTTGTGCATAGACTGTGTAAAGGCTATGTGCTTGGACCTAACTCGGGGAAGGAGGATCTAGTGAGGTGCGCATAGATCTCCTGTCCTATGTGAAGTTGGCCTTGTGTCTTGGTGATTGTAAGCAGATTGAAGAGACTAACAAAGAAGAGAAGAAGACTTGGTGGACATAGCTACACACTGGGGTGAACCGCATATATTCTGTGTCGATGTTTTTTGTTCTATGGTGTTCATGTTGTTTATGTACTTATTTTCTTGATCTTGATGTGTAATAGATAGATCTACTGATGATTAGTGATTTATGATGTTAATGAATGCTAGATCTGTTCTAATGCTATGTGTTGAATGATTAGATGTAATTAGATATTGAGTAATACTGTGATGTTCTATAATCAGGGTTTGACCCATGATATGAATAAGAATTAAAAGACTAATGAATGTTAATTGTTAAGTGCTCTATTAAGTATTGTGATCACAGATTTGTGTCCCAACTAGGTTGCAGACACCTAAGTCCTTCAACCCCCCCTTTCTCTACCTCGGGTGAGACTTCATATGCTTTGCAGGTGTTGCTGAAAGGATCAGTAGTTAGGGTTTTGTTGGTGCCTTGTTGAAGCGTTAAACCCTGGTTTTTCCCTTGTGACAACAACTGGTTCCGTTGTCAAGACCTGAAACTGTGATTGCTAGGAACTGAAGAAAAGAGAAAGATTTGTGCGTAGATCTGTTGTTGTAGTGCATAGTATTCTACTTGACTTGCGAAGCTCTATGGTAAGAGAAGGAAGCCCAATCTCAAGAAAGAGGTAATCTCTTAAATCTTATTGCTCTGATAAAGGTAAGATAAGTGGAAAATTTTACTTCGAAAGTATGGATATAGGTATGTTTGATAGATTTGGCCCTAATCTCAAAACTAGGGCACCGTTAGAAGAAACAAGATTTGATCTAAATAGATCTGATAGAAATAGTGGAAGATATGTTATTTCCATGCATATAAATAATTTTTTCACTGACAAATGGATGCAGGACCCTAGAAAGATTTTTTTCATATTGCAAGTCCATCACTATGATCCCAGTGCGTAGTACAAGAAAGGTTGGGGATCGTTTAAGAGAAAGAGAGGATTGAAACTATGTTATAACTGCAGAAGACCGAGACATCTTGCTAAGGAATTTCCTGGTAGAGGTCTTGTTTGTCTTTGTTGTAGAGTTTTTGGTCACAAGGTTTTGGATTTTGATAGACTGATTGATAAAGTTGAGAAGATCAACTTGAGACAAAAAAACCATGAAGAAGGTCAAGAAACTAAGGGTATGTTAGAGAATCAGGAAAAATCAGAGACTATGTTATTACAGATGAAAGAAACATTGAATGATCACAAAGACATCAGTTTACCAGACATATTAAAAGAGGAGTGCATAGAAACAAGAATAGGAGACTTTGACATAGACTATGTATTGGATAAATAAACAAAGGTGAATATCATGCTAGAAAGCACTTGGGAAATTTTGGGAAATCCTAATATGATTCCTTCACTAGGAGGGATAGGATTGTTTAAAGGAAATATGATAACCCTATGTGGAAGACTTACTCATGTAACTATGATTTCTCATGGAGCATCGACTGAAGAAGACTATGAGGTCATTAAGTTTGTTGAGAATAACGCTCCTTTTGCACTTTTGTTAGGAAAGACTTGGATTGAGAAAGATTAGATCCAGAGGAAAGTAGAAGAGGAAGCCACAGAACAGAAGAAGCAAGAATTAAGGGACTTCATAGCCAAGAAAATAACGTGACTAATAGAATAACAAGAGGAAAATTTGAAGAAACAAAGGAACAGATACTTAGATGTCAAAGCTGAAAGAACACAAGAAGGATTAAAGAACCTATCCATGCAGGAGAGCCTACCCTAGAAGTAGTAAGAGAAGAAATATTGCATGTGAAAATTTTGAGAGAACATCAACAGTGCAAAGTTACTATGCTAAGAGAATATAAGAATACAAATGGAAAGAGGAATCTAGAAACTCATATCACAGGGAAGAAGGCTAGAAAGCTCAGTAAGAAGAAAGAAAAGTTATAAATACTGTAGGAGGTTCCAGTGAAGACCTCGCAGGAAGCAGGCTTGCAGAAATTGAACATCGTTGGAATAGCAGAACAACGCAGAATGGAACTTCACCACGATGAAGCTATATGACCGTTGGAGGTGTCCCGACCATTAGAAAAATTCTCTGGAATGGTTAGAAACATAGTTATTGCAGAAAATATCACCGTGAGACCATTGAGACTGTGCCATAATGGATGGAATCATATTGATGGAGCCATTTCAACCCATTGGAGGAATTTGTTAGGCTGTTGCCTATTTAATCCGTTGAATGACTCATCGAGACCACTTTTGCAAGCTATAATTATCCGAGTGAACAAATAACTGATTTATATCGCGTTGTTCTTTTGAGACCTTGCCACCCGTTTTGCTTACCTTGAGTATCTGTTCACCTACCCAAGATATTTGATCACGAGAGTGCATGTCGGGCGACCTTAGTGCAGTAGATAATTCTATGGAGGAGATCCTAATAGACCTTATGGATGAGAAAGTTATGTCTGTAGGAGTACAAGTATCAACTGGACATCGATCTGGGCCATCCCAAACTGTGACAGAGAAAAGAATCAAGCACCGTGACAACCTAGTGAATGCAAAGATGATCTTGTCGGTCTTGCTTGACTACATCCCACCTTTGGTTGGCACGGTTAGTCACAACAACATCCCATGTGACTTTGAGTACACGCTCATCACTGCGTACCTCCTGAAGCAGATACGCGCAGTTGGACTGCAACTAGGACTGATCCCTGATCTTAAGATCAACGACTTTAACCTAGGAGACAGGAATAATTATGCACTGCTCGCACCACATATGTACTTGGCAAATATGACTGAGAAGAAGCTGAAGATAGTCCCTCAGTCATGGATCAGGAGATCGTGAGGTCCACCATCCTCAATGTCATGAAGATACCCCACTTTGGTAGACATTAGGAGGTTAACGCGTGCGTTAAAATCCTCCTGTCGCGCTACCATGGAGGTTATCTATGGTTAGATAGGTGCATGACTATGGATCTAGTGTTGATCCACATGATTACTAGATTAGGCATGCAGGGACTAGAACCTCATTAGTTCTATCGAGGGAAGGCTATAGATGTCTCCCTAGCACACCGTATAAAGGACACCTATGATGATGTGGAGAAGGGAAAGCAAGGCTACAAGGTAGCCTCCATCCAAGATGGTGCCATATGCCTAGGTTGTCAGTTGATCGTTGGCAAGCTCGTTAGGAAGAAAATACCAACGTAGGTCACGAGGTTCATACTCGACCTTCCAGGGAAGAGCGTTGAAGGGATGCATATGAACTAGGCGAGCTACCTCGTCAACGAGTTGGAGAAGGACTATCACGAAGCACGGGACCAAGGTTATGAATTCCACTTCAACTGGTTACTCATTCTTATAACAATTGTCACTTGGGAGATGTCAGAGGGAGTGACATTCCCAAAAGTCGAGCCATTAGAACCACTGGCCGCGAGGTTGACCATCTTGTGGTATACAAGTGATATGTCGAAAAAGTGGCAATCGAATGTTGTCTTCCACACCTACTACTTACAGCTCGCGTGGGCCATTGAATCTTTCCCCTGAATGACACTGAATACACTCCATAGGTTCAGGCCAATCGTGAAGTTCCGTGCAAACTGACACTTCATATATATCACCGTGAGTGGGGAAAAAACAAGGAGGAGTTGCAGTCTTACTACAAGTTGACTAAGGAATATATGGAGGAGATAACCAAGGAATGGCCTGCAAAATTCCTTGTACTAGTTGGAGATGCAGAACTCTCTGACCCCGACCTCATCGGAAGTCTTGTGGTCACCAATACTGAGTGGCATGGACCGAGCAATGCTAAGAAAAATAAAAAGAAGGAAGAAGTTCAGGATATAAACAATGCATTAGAGGAGACTGCGCCTAACTCACCTGGAGGAGGAGGAGGTGATGAAGTAAACCAATAAAAGGGAGGGGAATAAGACAAGAAAGAAGAGGGTGAAGTGACAACAGAGAAATATCCCCTTACAGAGGCTAAGACATCAAAGAAAATGAAGGTTTCTTTGAAGAAACCCTCAACACAGAAGAAGTCACAAGCCAATAAGCCTCAGTTAGAGAATGTACTCATAGTGGATTATATGACCTCATCATCACAACTATAGTAGATGCTTTAGAGGATATTTTTCAGCGAAATGAAGCAAAGCAAGAGATAATGTATAACAGAATCGAGGCAGAGCTGAAGGGGGTACAACAAGCTCTCTATTTGAATCGTGCATTGTCTACTGCGTCATCATCATCAGAATGTGTAGAGTTGGGGGATGATCCTACCCAACTGTGAAGGATAGAAGATGCTATAGAGGCTCACCTTCGTTGAGTATAGGAAGAAAAAGAGAAGGCCACAGAGACCTTGAATCAAGCAAAGGAGGAATCCCTAGAGAAATGTGGGGTTGCGCAGCAAGAGAAAGATGACCTTAGAGAAAATTTTAAAGAGGACAGAGAGAAAATCCATAGAGAAAAAGACCAGCTGCTCACGGAGCAGATTGGGGTTAGTCAAGTAGTCACTAGAGAACTTCTCTCTATTCTAGGATTGTCTCAGATGGATGAAGAGACAACTGAGAGCCAAGTGGGGAAGTTCGCTGAGGCCATTCAGTATCTTCAAGCAAGAGTATAATATTTAGAACTGCAAGTAGTGTCGAGCACTCTGAAAGAAGTGTGAGATCAAAGGGAAGAAACTGCCAGGAGCGCAGTAGAAAGAATCAGGGTGTTAGCCTCAGAATGCAAGCAATTAAGTAACCAAAGTGCGCAGACTTATGAGCGCCTTGCAGAATGCCAAAATCTGAGGAGATTGGAGGCACAAATATAGGAAGAAAATAAACATGCATCAACAGTGCAAGCACAGATGAAGCAGCCTATGGATATTGATAAGATGAAGATATGGTAGGAGCAACGCATAGTTTAGCATCAGGTCACTGATATCTAGAGAAGAGTGATGGAAGTGACACAACGACTTCAGTCGGTGCAGGATGAATCCTGCACCCTCTTTGAAGATATTGAGGGACAAGGATCACAGCTGGAGCAAGTGGTCGCAGTAGTGGAACAACGCTTGGAAGGGCCTGTCACTGAGAAATTCATTCAGTAGTTCACCAAGAAGGAGACTCTGGCGAATAAGAAAGTAGAGGCAGATCGAGCTAAGATTGATTCCTTTGAAGCAGTGTTGCCCAGATCATAGTGATGTAGGACGAGTCACAAGTAAGTTTTGGGGGTCTGTTGTCCCTCGACCAAGTTTTCAGAAAACATTGGTCGTGTTTGAGCATTTTTGGGAATTTGACAGGCTGGTTGAAGACGGAGCACCCAGGTGAAGCGGAGATCTTGGGATCTCACCCTTTTTTCTAGATTTTTGGGTTCTAGGGTTTATGTAACGGGTATGGGATGTCGGCCCATGGGTTTTCCCCATGTTTAGGCCCTTTGGTAATGTATAAATAAGTATCTAGGCGATGTAAGAAGAGAGACCTAGGAGGTTGATGGATTAGTGCTAATGTTAGCTATGTGAAAGAAGATGTGTTAAGGCTTGTAGAGCTAAGTGCAAGTGTTTTTAAGTGATTTGTACACAGAGGTCCATGCAGATCACTTGGGAAGGAGGATCTAGCGAGGTGCACGCAGATCTACTATCCTATGCAGACTTGGCCTTGTAGCTTGGTGCTTGTAAGGAGATTGAAGAGACTAATAAAGCAAAGAATAAGACTTGGTGGACGTATCCCCACACTGGGGTGAACCACATATATCCTGTGTCGATGTGCTATGGTGTTCATTTTGTTTATGTACTTATTTTCTTGATCTTGATGTGTAATATATAGATCTATTGATTCTTAGTGCCTTATGATGTGAATGAATGCTAGATATGTTCTAATGTTATGTGTTGAATGATTAGATGTACTTAGATATTGATTAATACTGTGTTTTTCTGTAATCGAGGTTTGAACCATGATATGAATAAGGGTTAAAAGACTAATGAATGTTAATTGCTAAGTTCTTTCTTAAGTATTGTGATCACATATATGTGTCCCAGCTAGGTTGCAAATGCCTAAGTCCTGCAGCCCCCCTACCTATACCTCGGGTGAGACTTCATCTGCATCATAGGTGTTTCCGAAAGGGTTGGTAGTTAGGGTTTTGTTGGTGCTTTTTTGAAGCATTGAACCCTGAGTTTTCCCCTCTACCAATAGACTTCATCTACTTCGTAGGTGTTTCTGAAAGGGCTGGTAGTTAGGGTTTTGTTGGTGCATTGTTGAAGTGTTAAACCCTAGGTCTACCCTTGTGCCAATGATAGGGAGACAATTTCAGTCCTCACAAGTGTGACTAAAAGATGATCTAAAATAAGAGTGATTTTCCCCTTATTTATACAATTACAATGACCAAAATTAGGTCAAAAAGGTCGACATGGCCAGTTACACATAATATCTATTTTTTACATTAAATGTCATAATAAAACCCTAAATCAAGATTTAAATATGATGTCATGCCCTTTTAGGGTGATTTTATGCCCTTTTAGGGCAATGTTTGCCTCCTGGACAAAATCCTTAGGCCTACTTGGGCCTCAGGATCCTTCCACACGTGCCACTTTGCACACAACTACCTCTAAAGTATCAAAAATGTTGGGTGATGTCATGGGTGACCTGGGTGATGTCATGGGCCTTCCAAGGCCTACATCATGGTGAAAAGGGAAATATCCCCCTAGTTCTAGGAATACCAATCCATCCCTGGTGGAACATCCTCCTCTCTCTTTGGTTCAAACCCATAATCTTTCTTTGCCCTTGGAAGGGGTCTCAACATCCATCTGGTGGTGTTTTATCCCCATGGAGGTCTGAACTAATCATCTCCCCATGTGTACCTGTCCATTGGGTGTGGCCCTACAACATCAACAAATACGCCCTCCATGGGATCATAAGTCACAAGGATCATAGGAATGCCAATCACATCTAATCATTAAGTTATTTAAACATGTGCATGAAACCCCCTTTACCCAGACAAGTGCTCAAATATATTATTCTATTCTACAAACCAAATTTGGAGGGGATGCTAGGATGTCCTATTGGGATAATTCTCATTGGATGTGGGATGTTCCCGGATGAATTCAAATCCAGGCCATGTAAGTGGATGAGGTGGTAGGGGATGTCTAGTCAATGGGTGCAATGATAACAGGGAAATGTATGGCTTACCTATGGGTGTCATTGAAGAGGGTGAGCTACACCTTTTCATGGATGCAAATGTTTCCAATCCCATTCATGCCTTTTATCTTTTATTCTTATTTGTTTTTTATTTCAAGAGGCTATTTAGGGGACATTTATCTGGCGTGGTGACCAATGGTGTAAATGTTACCCACAAGCATTTCACGAAAATGAGAAGGTTGGCTCCTGATGAGGCCCCCTTTCTCTTGGATATTCCACCATGCGCCACTACCCTAGCGTGGTGAACAAATTAATGGTAGTGTCATATCAGTACATTCCCATGGACCTAATACGTTGGCTCATGATGAGACCCCCTCTCCCTTAACTAGGTCTTGATTTATTATTTTTTATGGGTCCCTCTATTTCTTACTGAGAAGTCTTTTATATCTTTCTCAGGGATCCCTAAGTGAAGCATCTCAAGATTTCATTCTTTTTGCTTTTATATTTTTCCAGCTACTTTTAACCTCTGGTCCTTTATCCCCTTCTTCCCACAAGGTAAGTTACAACCCTTTGATAGCTTGACAAACCCAATGCCCGGACTAGTGTATGGGATGGATGAGTGGGAAAAAGATGAAAAGTGGTAAGTATGGTGGGAACGGACGATGAACTTTCATGAACCCCCCCAGTGGCAACTCAAAATCTAGGGAAACCAACTTACTAGAGAATCATGCCATTCCTCCCCAGGTGTGGTAAAGTGGAAAGGAATAAGGTCCAAGCACACGTTAGAAGTAAAAATAATTAAATGCATATATTCAATTTTTTTGAAAATTAGAGTGACACATACCATGATACGTGGACTCATTACCTCATGGATCAAGACCCACTACTGTCGAAGGACCAGGATGATGGGATGGATGTTGTTGTTGCTGACAAGGTGGAGACACTGAAGAAGAAAAGGATGGGCCCTCTAGGGCTAGGCTCAATTCAATCTGGCTCTCAGCACTCCATGTCGAGGACCTGTGGACCTCGAGACAAAATCTCCTCAGTTGTCCCTAGGCTAGGGGATAACATCTGGCTCCAACTTGGGGACATGTACTCACCGTAGAGTGCATGAGAAAATCAACATCTATGGACTAACATGTGGCCTTATCTATCTCAACATAAGACTATTAGTAATCATTTGGGGTGGTGATATCACCCCCGACTCATATACATAGTACAAAAAATGAAATCAAGCATATATACAAAAATGGAAATATGACTACACTAGCATGAAATGCAAATGGTATATATAATGAATAAAAATGCCTACCTACTTACCTCTACTTACTTGTTGGTTGAATGCTAGGTGTATTCAAATATCCAGTGAAACCATCCTAGCAATGTCTGTCCATACTTGCTTCTATGCTTCATCATAAACCAAAGTAGTGATAAGTTAAGAACAAAAATAACATGAGTTAGAAAAATTCTTGTATCATTGGAAATCATAAGGTATAGCTCATGGTGGCGGGTGGGATTGAAAAAGCGGTACCAAGTCATACTGTCAGGAACGTGCTCAATCAATCTCAGAAAGGGATCATGAAAAGTCAAAGGTTCAAAAGAATGACTAAAAGAGTCTGAATGTTGGCTACCTAGGACGTCTTCACAATCTAAGGTCTGGGATGGGATCAATAAGAACCAAAAGGATGAGTGACAATTCCTCAAGGAGGAGCTAGAAGACTGTTATAATAAGCTTCTTATTAAGGTACCCAACCTTCCCCTTAAAAATAAAAGGAGGCCTTGTCCTACATAAGACTTGGGATAAGGGACATGTTTACAAGCCATACCCTTAGTGACATATCAAGGTAAATTAATCAAAGGGAGGTGGAAAATATTATCACAAGTGTCCTTCTTCAGGAAAGTGACTTCCTTACTCTCACCAGGATATGAGCAAAATGATGGTTGATAATTTTCTTCATAGAATAAATCCAAAATATTAGAAGGTTACTCATCAAAATCCCCAAGGTATGACCGAAAATCATTAGGATAATATAGGACTAGGTCATCCCTGGGTGTTTTAAAAGTATCTGTAATTATATCATTCTGTAGTTGCAAACTGTCAAAATTAGTAACCTCATATGATAGTTGAAAAGGAAACCCTTGGAAATGAACTTCAGTGTCGTAAATGGGATCCTTATTATAATAGATCACATCCCAATTACTCCTTCCAACACGTATGAACTCATCAATATCATCAACTATGTCACTATCTGTATCATGACATGAAGGATTCAAAGCATTCAAAGGTTCATCCATCTCCTCTTCACTTCCCAAATCATAAACTAAAGAATCATCAAAATTTTAAAGAGGAAGGTAACTTATTGTGTTTGTTTCTTCTTGTGCAGGAGATTTGAGGACTTGGGTGTCATTATTGAATGAAATAGCATGAATCATTGTTTCATCCTCATTACTTTCCCTTACATCTTCAACTATACAACAAGGAGGATCTACCTTGCCCGAGGATTTCATTTCTCCTTCACTCTCTGAATCATAGAACAAGGTTTTATCAAAATCCTGAAAAGGAAAGTGACTAACCTCATCCTCTTCATCTTGTTCAGGAGAGATATGATCTTGGAGAGATTCTTTGGATGGAGGAGCGATTACCAATGCTTCATCTTCATAATTCACTTCACTAGTTTCACTGCATTCTATTGAATCATGGGAGAAATTCTTCTCCTCTTCAAGAGGTTGAAAATTTCCTTCATAAATATCTTCTTTCATATTAGAAGGTTCTCGGTATTGAACTTGATATACATCCCTGGGATCTTCTATAATTTCAGTGGTGAATCCTTCATCTTTTAAGGGTTTTGTGAGATTTTGAAGGGCATCTTCATATGTTTGGCAATGTGGTTTGACAAAGTCAATAAACTTACTAATGAGGTGTACGAAAGATGATATACCCCTATCTTTGCAACAACCTTTAAACCAATCTTGCAAAAAGGAGGGTAGAGAGAGTATGAATAATTTTACCTGAACACCATCCCCTCCCAATTCTATCTCGCTTATATACTTCAAAAATTCTACAATGTGAGGAATTGGCAGGCCCCCTTCAAATCTTGGAGGGTTTCTTGAGTCTTGACCATTTTGTATCAAAAAAAGTCAGGTATCCTTGAATATTTTTTAAATAAATAGTCGGTTACACTTGTTCCTAGGATGCCATGATCCCATAACTTGGAAATATCATAGAATTGAGAGTAAGGTGGCACTTAGGAAAAGTTTAGTGGAATCGCCAAATAATTTTCTTGAAAATATCAAATGGATGAGGGGATCACCCCCAGTGGAGTCACCAAGTAAGCTTTGAAAAGTTAAGGCTTTTTGAGGAAAGTATTACCAAGAAGTGTCGTTTTTTAGGAGAATTGACTCATTTTTCCCCGAAAATGATGCCAAAATGTTATTGTGCAATTTGTACTTTGATAAAATGAAAGGCAGTGTTGGCGATAAAAAATGCACTGGAATTTTTTAAAGAATGATGCCTAATATTGTAGGGAACATTTTACTATCTTCTCGAGCTCCAAATGCAGATTTGAAAGCACCATTGGAAAGCTTAGGATTTCTAGATGTCGATCGACTATTCAAGCATTTAAAACGAACTCTCCATGACTGAGAAATTTGATTTTTAAAAAAATACGCGCTTTCACCAACTAACTCGTCTTGAATTTTGCTAGTTAGCTGGTGAAAGCTCTGCTTTTCACCAGCTAAGGAGTGGATTTTTGGGTAAATTAGCTGGTGAAAGCCTGTCACGGCCAGAATAACCAAATTTTTTCCCAGATCGGTATTTTTTGAGTTTGAATGGTTTGAAACCACTTCAAATAGATAGTTGTTGAATTATCAAGTCTGATTCAAAGGCTAGTTTTGAGGGATAAGGTCAAAAAGAGGTTTTTCAACTACATTTGGCATCTTTTTCAAAGGCAGAATATCAGGGGTTTGAAGACACATCATCCAATTTGAATTTTATCTTTGGAGGACCAAATCAAACAGCCTTGGGAGACTAAAACTACACTTCATCAACAATCTACTACTCTTAGAGATCATTAGATAGGACCTTTTCCTATTTTGTTTTGATTTTCCATTTTTAGTATTCTAGATCCATTTTTATAGGATCTCATCCTACACTTGTTGTATCTATTTTGATTTGACTATTTTTAGTAAATCTGATCCATCTTTCAAGGATCTATATTTCATCTTGTAAGGCTATAAAGCAAAAGACATTTGGAGCACCAAGGGAGGTTGGATTCTAGATACATTTGGACTATTATACTAAGGCTCTTATATTCTAATAGAATCACAGTTTCCTTTTTCCATCAATATAATATTTATTCATATACTGTATTACTCTCTATTTTAATTCAATTTAGTTCATCTTTTAAGAACTGTCATCTTCTTATAAAGCTCATAAATTCAAATTAAAAGACTTCTTACTATCTTGTATGACCCCGCATTCATTGTATTTGGTTATCTTGATTAGTATTCTTCATACCATGTCCAATTACTCCATCTGGTCATTGATTTCTAAAAGCACTGGTTTATTCGAATACTTGATAAGCTATTCTTCTCATTAGTCACTGAGTTATCCCATTGATCCACAATTTCATAAACATAAAAAACCATTATATTCTTAAGTTACCAAGCATTATTAGCTTACAACCCTAAGGAGTTTCTTGGAGTGATAAAAAATTGGCACCGTTGCCGAGGAGAGGAGATTGAAGCTCAGCTTCCTTGGGAGACGACAAGATCCAGCTTTGTTGATAGACAAAGTCTAAACATTATTTGGTTGTAATCATCTATCTGGTGACTCCATGAAGGAAGAATTCGGTGGTGACTCCACTGTTCTGAAATCCATTGGCGACCCCACTAGTATGAAATGAACAAGATCTTATCTAAGAGGTATGCGTTCTGCAATTTTTCAAAGATTGTTGGTTTCCCTAATCTAGTGCCTAGTAGAGATGAATGGGAAAATAGCCTTCCCAGATTTTGAGGAGAATGGGAAGTGTCAGCTGAACATTTGCTGGACTTTCATGATTACATGCATCGGTTGCAAGTTGTGCATGAGGATGTTCATATCCGGCTCTTCTGTTTCTCATTAGAGGGAATTGCTCGTGATTGGTACCGGTCTTTGCCTTATGCTAGTATAAACTCTTTAGAATATTTTCATGCTTCTTTTCATGTTTTTTGTAAAGACCATTTTCCAAATGATCTTCTCTATCCTGAATGTTGTCATGAATTTCATTTATTGACTAAAGACTTGGATGCTAATGAAGAGTATGTTGTTACCGAGAATACTTTTCGTTATCAAGAGATTGATGATTCACATTATGACAACCATTGTGATGCTTTAAACATTGTATTAAATGCATCTTTTAAAGATGATTGTGATGATGATCCGATTATCCATTTTGAAAATTTGAAAAATGATGAGCAAATTGACATATCAGCAGGAGATAATTTCAGATCTACAACAAATACTAAGGGAATCCTTGAGTTTCTAGATTTGCAGACAAAAGTGGTTTGCAGCAGATATGAAGAGGAAGGTGAAGAAAAGAAGGGCTTAGATCAGAAACCGAGTATGCATTTTTCTCCGACAAAGGTTGAGCAGTCCACATTCATCATTGAGATCAAGGAAGACAGCCAACAACATCATTTTCGTTTACAGTCAGAACAAAAGCTTGAAGAGGTATTCCTTTACTATTTTATTGATCCTATTGCCGATTTTTTGGAATCATTGAGCAGTATAAAGATCAAGATACTCTTGTCAGATGAAGGTTGTTTCTATCATTTTTTCSGAACACATCTCTRTTGGYTACGCATTCTTTTATCTTTGGGATCAAGATCAAGAATGTTGTCAGCAAATAAATTTCTTACATGGCTTCATTGGAAGCATGAGTTTACTTGATTAAGAAGCAGTGCAAATTGTTAATGTAGGAGTAGGAAGAAGAATAAGCTCGCCAGATTTTAGAAGTATCAAAACATAGGATTTAAGATTTTATCTTAGAAATAAATTGATCCTCAAAAGATATTTTTTAAATTTTGTGAAAAATCTTTCCACCAGCTAACATATGTTGCTAAGTTGATGTTAGCTGGTGAAAGCCTTGGTTTTCAATGGTTGAGGTGTACTCCCCGGAGGCAAGAAAGCCGGTGAAAGCGATAAACACAGATTTCTCTTCAATGACTCCAAAATCAAAAGAGAATAAACATCAAATATGAGATCAGAGACAAATGCTGTGAACATCTTGACAAATACGTGAAGAGGATAATAGGAGGTGAGTTACTATGTGAGGATGTGCCCATGTGAATTCAGTGCTCCCCAAAAATTGCACCTAATCAGAGAAAGGCAAGGGAGGAAAGTAAGTTGTCCATCAAATTTGGACATTGAAAAGGAGATTTTCTACCCAAAAGAAGGTATTGTTGTAGCTGTAGGAGGAAAAACACTTTAATTAAGTGTCAACACTAAATAGAAGAATTGTTGGTGAAGACCACCAGCACATAGAGGAATAAAGAGAAAAGGATTCCCTCAAAGAAAATGAAAATGACCATGTTCCAGCAGAGGTACTAAAAAAGGCTAAATGTATGCATCTTGTAAACCAAGGAAAAACTGTTCCTAAAAAGACGGAGGCATTCAGTGCAGGTGGGATAAGGTTAAGCAGCAGCTTCTATGTATATCATATTTCAGTATTGAACAGTCTTCTCTCATCTCAGCCTATGTCTTTCCTTAGTCTGATGTTGGTGTTTTGTTAATATGGAGAATGGACAAACCAAGGCACTTGAGTAGGTGCATCCCTTGCAAAATAAGAGACCTTCGAAGGACTCAGAGACAAAGAGTTTGCCAAATGGTTGATTTTTGGGCCGTTATGGACCACTCTTAAAAAATGTTTGACCTCTCATTTACAATCTCAAACACTCAAAAATGCAGAGAGAGTAGCTAAAATGGAAAACCAAGAAAACAAATTCAAAGTTGTGATATCCCAATGCATGTGGGATTTTGAATTGAGTAATAAATGAAAAAGATAACGCAGGTGTATTTGCAAGCGTTAAAGGAGCCAACTGTCAGATCTTTCCAGGTGTTTGCAGATTCTGTAGACAAGGAGGGTCGTGTCACACCAACACGCCGAGAAGACCAATGAGTTGTTGTTGTCGAATGATTGCAGGTGTGAAAGGTATGAACAGTTTATGCTAAGTGCTTCCAGGGTTTGGAGGTGCGATGTGATAAGGGTCGTTCCACACCCACGCATTAAGTAAATGTTGCGTGCAAGACACCAGATATATAAAATGTGCAGAACAGAAACGAAATGCTAGAAATAACAGAATAACAGTGAAATATCCAGCATAATCTTCACAATACACAGTAATGATATACGAAATAGCAAC
>JZKD02S1043408.1:207291-223170 GCA_000966675.3 Picea glauca | reverse complement strand
TTACAAACTCCAGTCTTATTATTTTCTGAAGACATGACAGGCTCTTCCAATGGACAAATAGTGCATTTGGGTTTTAAATGGTAGCTTTCTGATGGAAAAATGAGAATTAAAGCCTTTTATCTTCCATCAAAACAAAGAAATGTTGAAGGAGATTATTTTATCCTCAAACAGAGCCTCAGTAGTAGTCGAAGAATTTATCATTTCAAACAAAGTGAGGGAATCCAAAGAGGACAAGTGGAAGAGGTTTCATCATCAATTCCATATTTCTCTCTATCATTCGCATAACCAAGATTTCTTCCATATTCCAACCACAATATCAGCAAAGAATCAGACGATAAAGATCAAATCTAGATTCTAAATATTAGTTCCAGATTTGTTTCCAACAATTTTCAGCAACATTTACCATTCGATACTTTTTGCAACTAATGTTTTTTATAGTTTTATTTTCGAGATTTTATGTGATTTCTTTCCTGTAAATTAAGGGAAGTTTTGATTAATGTCTTGATTATAAAAACCACAGTTTGTGAAAGGGAAAGGACCAAAGCATGTCAAGTTATCAACAATTGATAGAGCATTGAAAGCGGCTCCTGCTATGAGTATAGTTGATGGTCTTAGCAGATGACATTTTCAGTTCAATAGTTGCAGCTGTTACTGAAGGTTGTTCCATTTTACGACAACATGAAGGCTTTAATTCGTTACATAATATCCTCAAATATTGGTGAAGTTGCTTCAATATTTCTAATGGCAACTATAGTAGGAGATGGTCATACACTTGTAATATTTCCCCAACTCAGGACATGAGACCAATGTTCCTCTTGGGAAGGGTTTTAGGTGTCTCTCTTCAAAGAAAGATCACATGTTTTCTCCTTCAAAGCTAATCCATGTGATTACTTCTCAACTGGAAAAGCTAAAGCTATAACCCTTAATCATTCATTAACAAGGTTTTGAGCCATGGGATTATAGGAGGAAGAAGATCTCTGATAATCTATATTCATCATGGCTAGGCAGCCAATATCCAAATTTGTGGAAATATATATTGGGTTTTGGTACATTTTATTTCAGAGGACCTAGGTGGTTGGCTTGGTTTTCTAATTCAATATGGATCAGTTATCTTCTGAAAATCTTCTTATAGAGTCCTTTCAGGGCAATGACATGACTGAACAACTTGCATTGATATGGAAATTGAAACAGAGATGGACATTGGTTCACAAGGTGCAATGATGCTCTTCGAAGAAACTGGGCAGGGTGAAGTGTTTGATTCAACACACCAAATAATCTCAAGACAAATTCTTTGTATCTGAAGCTACTAGAAAATGAAAAGTCAAAGACCTCAAGCTACCTGCAATACTCTCATTTCAAGGTTGAAGTTATCCTGGAATTTTCAAAACCATGGTTACATATCTCACCATCTTGCCTATGTTTAACACTTTTCTTCTTAATGAAGATATTTCCACAATAGATGCCATGTCAATGTGCAAACAAAATTTTCAGGGGAGTTTGAAGTAGACATGCTACAGATAAAGAAGATTGGGAAAGACAACAACAAAATTTGGAAAATATCCAGATGATAAATTGTAAAGGATGAATGACTCCATGCCCAATACTAAAGGCACAGGGTCTGCCAAGTTCTTGGAGACCTCACAGGGAGGTCTCCATCCCAGTTGAAGCTAGATGTTAGCGATAAAAAATGCACTGGCATTTTTTAAAGAATGATGCCTAATCTTGTATGGAACATTTGACTAGCTTTCCAAGATCCAAATGTAGATTTGAAAGCACCATTGGAAATCTTAGGATTTCTAGATGTCGATCAACTATTCAAGCATGTAAAACAAACTCTCCATGACTGAGAAATTTGATTAAAAAAAAATCTTCTCTTTCACAAGCTAACTCGTCTTGAATTTTGCTAGTTAGTTGGTAAAAGCTATGCTTTTCACCAGCTAAGGAGCAGATTTTTGGGTAAATTAGCTGGTGAAAGCCTGTCATAGCTAGAATAACCAAAGTTTTGCCCAAATCGGGATTTTTTGAGTTTGAATGGTTTGAAACCACTTCAAATGGATAGTTGTTGAATTGTCAAGTCTGATTCAAAGGCGAGATTTGAGGGATAAGGTCAAAAAGAGGTTTTTCAACTACAGTTGGCATCTTTTTCAAAGGAAGAATATCAAGGGTTTGAAAACACATCATCCAATTTGAATTGTATCTTTGGAGGACCAAATCAAACAGCCTTGGGAGGCTAAAACTACACTTCATCAGCAATCTACTACTCTTAGAGATCATTAGATATGACCTTTTCCTATTTTGTTTTGATTTTCCATTTTTAGTATTATAGATCCATTTTTATAAGATCTCATCCTACACATGTTGTATCTATTTTGATTTGACTATTTTTAGTAAATCTGATCCATCTTTCAAGGATCTAGATTTCATCTTGTAAGTCTATAAAGCCAAAGACATTTTGAGCACCAAGGGAGGTTGGATTCTAGATACATTTGGACTATTGTACTAAGGCTCTTATCTTCTAATATAATCACAGTTTCCTTTTGCCATCAATATCAGATTTATTCATATATTGTATTACTCTATATTTTAATTCAATTTAGTTCAACTTTTAAGAACTGTCATCTTCTTATAAAGCTCATAAATTCAAATTAAAAGACTTCTTACTATCTTGTATGACCCTGCATTCATTGTATTTGGTTATCTTGATTAGTATTCTTCATACCCTGTCCAATTACTCCATCTGATCATTGATTTATAAAAGCACTGGTTTATTCGAATACTTGATAAGTTGTTCTTCTCATTAGTCACTGAGCTATCCCATTGATCCACAATTTCATAAACACAAAAAACCATTATATTCTTAATTTACCAAGCATTCTTAGCCTACAACCCTAAGGAGTTTCTTGGAGTGATAACAGGTAGAAGGAGAGAAAATTGGCGTAACTTGAGGGTATCCTATCATTGTCACCTCAATAGGATTCCTCTTTCTCTTTATGGTGGTAGGCCCAGGGAAGACGTCCTCGATGACCTAGGGGTTTGAGAAGGCAAAGTCAAAATGACTAGATAAATATCCCCTCTCACAAGTCACCACCGATCAGAAAGTCCTAGTTTTATAACCAATGAAATGATAATATGTCAAAGTGTACCTACCCAGAACAAACCAACAAGAAACTATATATATTTGCAAGTACACTTGTTGGTTAGCACTTCATAAAACCATAGACTTTCAAAAAGAGAAATTGGCTAATAATGATGAAGTAAACAGAAAATTATAACAACAATATTTATAAGGCAATACTTCACATTAAATGCCTTGAAATATCTTCAAAATTACTAAGAATAATAAACCATTGAAATCATAATGCTAGCATTTGTTATAAGCAAACAAGACAATGCATAAATCAACCTTTTCAATTGCTTTTAGAAGCTTTTAATGCTGAAATTAGTGGTTGTATATTAATTTAGTAACATCAACAATATTGTTAGTAGGTTAGGATATTCTAGGGTTAGAAAGCATTAGTAGGAAGCTCAAAGAATAGATTTTGACATGGTTGCTTTGATCAATTACTCAAAGAGGACTTAGAATAGTTCTTTTAGGAAAAATGGAGCCAATGATGTGGAAGAAAATGTTTAAGAAAAATGATAATACGAGAGTCAAAGAAAAGAGAGAATGATATATTGGAGTGTTGGTAACCCAAGGCTCCAATTATCAAACCCTAAGGGGAAACTAGCTACTAAGGTGTAGGTAACCCTAGGCTTTAGTATATTTCCTCCCTCTTGAACCCAATGATGAAAAAAAAATCATATAATATGAATCAATGAATACTAAGGCGTTTCAATGGTAAGGCCTTAGCACATGCTTAAAGAAGAATGACCTAATTTTGAGAAGATCTAGTAGGTGAAGGCTTTTAAAGCTAGGACAATAACATGTGCTAGTCTTCCTATGGTTTAATCAAGAAATTTCATAATCTTGAATGTAAATAAAAAATAAATAAGACTATAACCATTCAATTAAGAATAATTTCATAAATTTTATGGACATACACCAAGAATCATCAAGAAAATCCTTAGTTGAACACATCTACCAAGAAACTTGCCAAAAAACTCCAAATTTAGCCCTTCTCAACAAGTGCGCCTACAATTTCAGCCACGAAACCCTAAGTAGGGTGAAAATTCTCAGTCCTCGCAAGTGTGAGTGAAAGATGATATAAAATAAGAGTGATTTTCCCCTTATTTATACAGTTATAATGACTAGAATTAGGTCAAAAAGGCCGACATGGCCAGTTACACATAATATCCAATTTTTACATTAAATGTCATAATAAAACCCTAAATCAAGTTGTAAATATGACGTCATGCCCTTTTAGAGTGATGTCAGGCCCTTTCAGGGAAACTTTGGCCTCCTTAAGAAAAATCTTAGGCCTCCTATAGAAAAATGTTAGGCCTCCTTGGGCCTCAAGATTCTGCCACATGTGCCACTTTGCACAAAACTGCCTCCAAAGTATCCAAAATGTTGGGTGACATCATGGGTGACCTAGGTGATGTCATGGGCCTTCCAAGGCCTACATCACAGTGAAAATGGAAATACCCCCCTAGGTCTATTCCTTCTAGGCTGTCCCTAGTGGAACATCCTCCTCTCTCTCGAGTGCAAACCCTTGATCTATCTATGCCCCTGGCTGGGGTCTCAACATCCATTTGGTGGGATTTTAGCCCCATGGAGGTCCTAACTAATAATATTCCCATGCATACCTTTCCATTGGGTGTGGCCCTGTAACATCAAAAAATACACTCTCCATGGGATCATAAGTCAAAGAAATCATAGCAATGTTAATCACATATAATCATCAAGTTATTTAAACATGTGCATGAAACCCCCTTTACCTGGACAAGTGCTCAAAGACATTATGATATTACACAAGCCAAGTTTGGAGGGGAATCTAGGACGTCCTATTGGGCTAATGCTCTTTGGATGTGGGATGTTCCCGGGTGAAGTCAAATCCAAGCCATGTAAGTGGATGAGGTGGTAGGGGATGTCTGGGAAATGGGTGCAGTGATAACATGGAAATGTATGGCTTACCTGTGGGTTCCTTTGAAGAGGGTGAGCTTCACCTTGTCATGGATGCAAATTTTTCCAAGCCCATTCATGCCTATTATATTTTTTTCTTATTCCTCTTTCTTTCAAGAGGCTAGTTAGGAGACATTTCCATGGTGTGGTGACCAGTGGTGACAATGTTACCCACAAGAATTTCATGGAAATAAGAAGGTTGGATCATGATGAGACCCCATTTCTCTTGGCTATACCACCAAGAGCCACTACCCTAGTGTGGTGACCATCTGAATGGTAGTGTCATACCACTACATTCCCATGGACGTACTAGGTTGGCTCATGATGAGACCCCTTATCCTCTAACTAGGTCTTGATTTATTATTTTTTATGGGTCCCTTTGTTTCTTGCTGATAAGCCTTTTATTGATTTCTCGAGGATCCCTGGGTGAAGCATATCAAGGTTTCATTCTTTTATATTTGACATTTTTCCAACTAATTATACCCTCTGGGCCTTTAGCCCCTTCTTCCCCCAAGGTAAGGTACAACCCTTTGATACCTTGGAAAACCCAATGACCGTACTAGTGTACGGGATGGATGAGTGGGAAAAAGATGAAAAGTGGTAAGTATGGTGGGAATGGACGATGACATTTCATGAACCCCCCTAGTGGAAAATCAAACCCTATGGGAACCAACTTACTAAGGCATCGTGTCATTCCCCCCAAGTGTGGTCAAGTGGAAATGCATAAGGTACAAGCAAATGTTAGAAGTAAAAAATAATTAAATGCACATATTCAAATGTTTTGAGAATCAGAGTGACACATACCATGATACCCAGACTCATTACCTCATGGAGAAAGAACCATTGTTGTCAAAGGACCAAGACGATGAGATGGATGTTGTTGTTTTTGACAAGGTGGAGGAATTGAAGAAGAAAAGGATGGGCCTTCCAGGACCAGGCTCAAGTCGATATGGCTCTCGGTACTCCATGTTTAGTACCTCTGGGCCTTGAGACATAATTTCCTCAGTTATCCCTAGGCTAGGGGATAACAATACTTATGATTTTGAATCCTTTCTTTCCCATGGGCCCAAACCCTTCCCAACAACCTTATTTGGCACTTATCTCATTGGATTCCTCTCTTTTCCCTAATTGTAGTGGTACCTATCATTTTCAAGCCTTTTTTTTTGTAGACCCAACCTTTTCCCAACACCATTATTTGGCATTTATCCCATTGGTTTCCTCTTTCTTACCGGATCGTTGTAGTATATATCACTTATTTTCCTTCTTTTGCACAGACTCACCCCTCATCTCCTAATGGCCCCCACTCACCAAGATGAAACCAATAAGAAACTGAATAATGACATTACTACCATTCATGCCAAAATGGACCACATCTAAGAACAAATCTCTAGAAAAATAAAAGAACTCCACTTTGATTTCCAGCAATTCCTATCCAAGGGTTCTTCCTCCGCTGGCCCAAACCCCCAAGTAGAAGGTATTGACTCTTCTAATCCTCTAAACTTTCATTCCAATTGTGACCCCCATCTTCTTAGGGTTGATGTGAACAAATTTGATGGCTTAGATCCAACATCGTAGGTCACTCAAATGGAACACTATTTTTCCTTGCATGGAATTACCGATGAATTCACCAAGCTTCATTACAACATTCTATATTTGGATCTGGAATGATGGAAATGGTGGAAATGGTGTAGAAATGCATGCCAAGGTTATGTTTCTTGGACACGATTTTTTTTTGAGATATATGAACACTTTGACACAAAAACCCACCATTTAGGCCATTTGACTAAGTTGAAACAAACTAGAACAATGGAATATTTTATCGCTACCTTTGAGCACTTGGAGTTCTGAACGGAGGGTATGACCGATGCCTTCTTCTGGGAATGGTTTATCACAAGCCTCAAGGACCCAAGTTCTCATGGATCACCCCCAAACTTGGTTGGAAGTAACTAAACACCCCCAAGAGGCACAATAGGTAATATTTTCCTAGAACAAAAGACCCACTTGTATTCCTCACCCTCGACCCCTCTCTGACCACTCCTCTCAAGCTCCAAAATTTAACATGGGATGAAATGGCTAAAAGCCAACTCAAGGGTATTTGTTATAATTATTGTGAGAAATACTTTCCTAGGCACAAGTGTAAAGAACATAAAATTTCATGGCCATTTTGGAGGATGTTTCTAATGAATATGTTAAGGTTTCACTTGACACAACACTACCAAAAGAAAATGGTCTTATGCTACCCTCTAATCCTCCCAAAGTTGAACCAATGATTTCACTAAATGCTCTCAATGTATTTTTTTCTCCCCAAACACTCAAATTGATTGGTTACATTAAGCACAAGAAATTCATTATCTTAGTTGACAATGACAACACTCATAATTTCATTCATTGTCTCCTTACCCATGAAATCAATTGTTATATCTGTGTTGTCAACAATTTTCAATTCATTATTGCCAATGGTGGTTCCATGAAATGTGGGGGGTGTTGTGAAAATGTGTGCCTACAAATTGGTCAGTATAATTTCAAATCTCACATGTTTTCTATTGACATGGGTGGTTGTGACATTGTGCTTGGTGCTGAATGGATATGCACTCTAGGCCCCATAACCATGGATTTTAAGGATTTTACTATGCAATTCCAACATGAAGGCCAACAGTATAAATTCCAAGGCATTACAACAGGCTCTCCGAAGATCATAATTTACCACCACATGGAAAACTTACTCAAAAAAGGTAATTCTAGCATCATTGTCCAACTCCATTCCATTCAAGCAGTTGAGACTTCCCCCCTCATGCAATGACCATGATCATTTTATTCCTTTAATTCTGAGCAGTATTCCTACCAATGTGCACCCTTATCGCCATCCCTTTTCTCAAAAAAATGAAATTGAGAAAATTGTCCAAGAATTGCTAGAAGTGGGTGTTATTTGTCCCTATACCATCCCCTATTCTTCCCCTATTTTCATGTTCTTAAATAAGGAAGGTACTAGGTGCATCTGTCCTGATTTTCATGTCCTCAACAAACCTACCATCAAGGACAAATTTGTCATTCTTGTCATAGATGACCTTCTGGATGAACTCAATGGGGCTCAATAATTTACCAAACTTGACCTATTTTATAGCTACCACTAGATATGTACGAAAGAGGAAGACATTCCCAATACTAGATTTCACACTCATGAGGGAAACAATGAGTTCTTTGTGATGCCCTTTGGTCTATGTAATTTCCCATTCACTTTTCAAAGTCTCATGAATCATTTCTTTCATCCTTTCCTCCGTCAATTTGTGTTAGTATTCTTTGATGATATTCTCATCTATAGTAAAACTTGGCAAGCCCATATCACCCATGTAGATCAAGTTCTCCATCTCCTCTCCAAGCACAAAATTTTCCTCAAACACTCTAAATGTGCTTTTGGTGTCTCTGAATTTGAGTACCTAGGTCATATTGTTGGCAAGGATAGTGTATGGGTGGATCCTAATAAAATTGAAGCTATGTAGAATTGGCCTCACCCTAAAACTCTTAAAAGTCTACATGGTTTCTTAGGTTTAACAGGGTATTATCGCAATTTTTTTTTAGAATTATGGAAAAATTGTAGGTCCTCTAAAAATTCACCTTAAAAAGAATGCTTTCAGTTGGACTCTAGTCCTTCACCAATCCTTCCAAGCCTTGAAAGAAGCTATGTGCACTACTCCTATATCGACCTTACCTGACTTCACCAAGACCTTTGTTCTTGAATGTGATGCATCATGGAAAGGAATCGGGGCAATCCTTATGCAAGATGGAAAACCTTATTTTCAGAGTGACATTTGGGCTAATCGATCTATGAAAAAGAAGTTTTCGCTATTTTTCATGTAGTGGATCTCTGGTGCCCTTATCTATTGGGACGACGCTTCCAAATTAAAACAGATTGATATCAAATCATCAAGTACTTCCCAGAACAATAGATTTCATCCTTAGATAAAAAACAATGGGTGAACAAGCTATTTGGATATGATTATGAGATAATTTACAAGAAGGAAAAAGAAAATGTGGTGGATGATTCATTTTCTAGGAAATATGAAGAATAAGGGTTCCTCTTTTCTCTCCCATTCCTTGTAGCCTATTGACTTCATGATGTTCGCCAGGAATGGTTGCAAGACCCCAAAATTCCTATCCTAATCCAACAACTACAACAGGATCCCCAAGCTACTCCAAGGTACTCTTGGCACAATGATGAGTTTCGATACAAAGGTCACCTATATTTAAGAAAACAGATGGCCCTTAAATCCACAGTGCTCTCTGAGTTTCATGCTTCACCTGCAACGGGTCATTCAGGTTTTACCAAAACTTATGAATGGGTCAAACGTTCTTTATTTTGGGACGGTATGAAACATGACATCTACACCTTTGTGGTTGAATGTGATACATGTCAATGAAATAAGGGAGATATTGTCAAACCTCCAGGAACACTCCAACTGCTTCCACTTCCACCTACTATTTGGACATACTATTTGGATGAATATTTCTATGGATTTCATTCTTTTCTTACCCAAATCAGGAAATAAGTCAGTTTTCATGGTGGTAGTCGATCATATTTCCAAATATTCTTATGTTTGTGCTCTTCAACACTCATTCAAAACATACAAAATGCCTCAATTTTTTATGGATGATATCTTCAAACTCCATGGAATGCCTCATTCTATTGTTTCTGATCAAGATCCAACTTTTACCTTCAATTTCTGGCAATAATTATTTAGGCTCCAGGGCACCCAATTGCATCTCAACACAACCTATCATTCCTAGATTTATGGCTAAACATAATGAGTCAACAAATGTTTGGAAACATATTAGAGGTGTTTTGAATCCGACACACAACATAAGTGGGTTCATTGGTTAACACTAGATAAGTGGTGGTACAACACCTCTTACCATATTTCCACTTGCATGACTCCCTTTGAAGTAGTTTACGGACATAATCCACCATCGATTTTTCCATACATTTCAGGTATATCAAACGTTCAAAATATTGACCACAATCTTACAGTTCACATGACCATTCTCCATACTCTCAAAGAAAATTTAGTCATGGCTCAGAACCACATGAAACAATAGGAAGGTCGGGGTCATTCTGAATGTCAATTTTTTGAAGTGGACTAGGTGTTTCTCCATCTACAATGGTACAAGAAGAATTCCCTAAAATCTGAGTAGTGTTTGAAACTTGTCACCAAATTTTATGGTCCTTACACTATTCTCAAATGCATGGGACCAGTGGCATATCAGTGAGCCTTACCCAGTCACTCCAAGCTACATCTTTTTTTTTTTTTTTCTCATTCCTAAAGAATGTGATTGGCACCAAGTGTCACACTCAAATTAGTCTACCAAAGTTGGATAAAGAAGGTTCCATTTGGTTGCAGTCACAATCCGTATTGGACCAATGTGAGTTTCATCTCTGTCAATGTACCATCAAGGAAGTTTTAGTTCAATGGAAGGATACTCCACCAGAATATGCTACCTCGGATATGGCTTCCATTCTACATCAATTTCCTCATCTTAAGTCTTGAGGACAAGGATATTTCTCAAGGGGGAGGGCATGTTAGGGACCTAACCTCCCTAACCCCTCATGTATATAGAAAAATGTATTTTCCATGTAATAAAGGCTTACATTAGTCAATAAGGATTATTTAATAAATATGAACAAGTCAATCTAAGAAGAACTAATAGAATTTTCCACTTCTAGAAAGATATTCCTCCTGAATGTACTTTAGAAGATAGAATTAGTATAAATAAGAGTAGGAGGCATAAGAAATATTTTTATTAAGAATTATTTTAATAGATCTCTACTCTGCTGGAGGTTTCCCCCTAAAAGAGGCAAGTGAACATTTCTTTCTTTGAATAATAGTATTATTTCTGGTATTGATCTTCTCAATATTTTGTTGTTCCACTGATATCTACTAAATATTCATGTTTCTACATATTATATTACATCTGGTATCTTACATTCCAAATCCATTGATAGATTCCTCCCACACTTAGACTAAGGTATATAGAGCATCCAAATTCATTGAATGGATCCAACACCTCCAAAAACAAGTTCATTATATCTTGGAGAAGGCTAATGTCAAGTATAAGTAGTGACATTGCCAACTTTAGGTTCCTCACAAGTTTTAGGTTGGTGACAAGGTGTAGTTGCATTTGAAGAAAGAGTTCCTCACAGTCCCCCAAAGGAATCTTAGAATACCTTGATAAGGGCCTATTGAGTGCTCAACACACCCTAAAAGATTTTATGAAATTTTTTTCTTTTGGTAACCACCTCTTTTCTTTTGGTCTATTTTCTAAGTTGAGTTCGTTATGAGGAATCACTAATTTAATTTTCATGTCTCATCATCGATCAGGTTGCATTTGTTTGAACCTGTCAAAGTGAAATATTTGTGTCTAAAAAGAACTTGGTATTTTAACTAAGAATCTACATCTACAATTCTGACTCACGTGCTTATGTTCAGCGTCGAAAAAATCCGAGCAAGTAAAATAATCACATAGTAACAATAATCATCGATCATCGATGTATCATTGACATTGGTAAACACAAAAGTAGATTTGTGTTGTTTGTTCGCTAAGAAGACTCAGGAAATGGTCGATTTCCCATCGGCATCGACAAAATATGAGAGGGATAAATATTGACATGGGCCATGATAAAACTCTGATAGCCGATTACTGTTGCATTTTTTTGGGGTCGGTGAAAGCTCAAAAAGTTAAATTATGGAAACATTTTGAAGTGAGACATCACCAATCACCGATCCCTGATGCATTTTCGACATCAACAAGTTTTGAGGGGGGTAGACTGTCAAAAATTATTTAATCTTATTGTTGATCATCGATCCTTGATATTTTTTCGGCATCGGCAAGGTAGGACCTGTTGTTAAAAACACTCATCTAGTGAAAATCCCCGATTTTGATTAGTACAATTAAACGAAGACACCAATCTCAAATGCCATGTGTATTTTCCACATAGGCAGTTCATATGACCTTGTTTCATCCTGAGTCACCTTAGGTTTCTTTGTGCCCTAGTCACACTTCCAAGTCAACATTTCCACATTAGCATTGTATGGAAATATGGATCGGCGTCAGATTTTTTTCCAAGAGATATCAACGCACATCGTCTAAAGTAAAATGTCGAGTCTTGATCCACCCGTTAAATTAGCGGACTTATGGGATGTTTTCAGCACACAATAATATCATATTCTTCCATTTAATAATCCAGTTAATGTTTCACTCCACATACGTTTTTTCCCCATGCACTAATCAAATAACATGAATTTGAAATCACGGATGAACCATAAGATAGTCTGCGCCTGTGCCTCCAACCTACGATTGCATTTAAATATCAAGCATAATGTATATACGGTGAAAGATTTTGTAGAACCGCACCTACACCCTGAATTGAATAACTGATGCGACAAGGTAAGTATTATCTCCATTTAAATCACTAAGACAACTTCGAACACCTGCATTCTGCACACAAGTTTTTTTTATTTCCAGAGCAACCAAAGAAGCAAACAGAGAACCTCAAGAGTTGTGTTTTATTTTTAGAGTTTCAAAACCAGGTTAATCTATAGCGAAGAAGAGGAAACAATGCCTCCAAGGAAGCCAATTACTAGACACTCACCGAGGCCATTGGAATTAAAGGAAGAAGAGATTGGTGAGGGATGTTCTCCTGACATTATGAGACATTTGGAATTTTCTCCTAGAGAGGAACCAATCATCAAAACATCGACTAAGAAGGCGTTTATTCAACCCCCTCCTTTTGGCGATACAAAAGAAACCACTGGATGAAAAATAATTCTCTCAAAATAGGGATATTTTTTCAATAGAATAAACTAGGAATATTACTCGGAGTTTATCCCACATAGTGACCCAGATGTAAGGGTGCTCTACGACCAAGTGTTTTTGAATATCCGGTAGTTGTGCTTGCATATGGTAGCCTTTCAAACTCCATTCTTTCCCTACATTGAGACTCTGGGTTGGATAATGGATCAGGCATATGTGCATAGATGCCTAATCAATGACGAGAATGGCATATGTGTCAGTGTGTTTCTCTCGATAGAGGTCCAAAAATATTACAAAATCAGGGACCCGGAGGAGCGATTGAATATAGACTTTGTGGTAAAGTTATATGAATTCCATGACACCAACTGATTGATAGCTTCCTGGTTGAAGGAGGAAAAGAAATTTACACACTGGAGCAATGTCTGGTATGGGACAACAAATATGAGGGAGCCATATACCTACTTAATGGCTCTAATTTTCTGGTAGCACAAGGAAAAATACTATGCCAGGTTCTCGGAAGCATGGATGTCCTTGGCTTACACTGTGGCTATTTCTGAGAGAATTTTCAATTGTGGATTAATCATCTCCAAGCAATTGAGAACCTTTATATTGTAGTCTCATAAATTGAAGGAAGGAGAGGCGCCCGCTTTTCACATGGCTTCTTATCTGCTAGATGTGATCTGCGCAAGGAATGTGTTCATCGGTATGAATCTAAGATGGCATGTCACAGAGATGCCTATACATGCCTACTTCAACATCCTATGGGAAATAGGTACAATAGGTATTACACTCTCATTTGCGATGAATTCATAGCTCGGATGTATTTTATTGTTTTCAAAAACAAATTCCAAGAATATCTCTAATGGCCAAGAAAATGATTGAAAAAGTAGTTCATTGGTACTTTGACGAAACCACAACATATATCAGGGTGTTCAGGGCCATTGACACACCACATTTACTCCCCTCTCATGTACCATATCGACTCATAGTAGGAGAAATATGTTACCAGACCATCCTGCGGGGCTATAACACCACCTTGGTTAAGGACAAGAAATGAGAATTCATACCCTATGGTTTCCATGTAGGGTTTTGTATGATGAAGGACACTGCTCAAGACAAACAACAGGGTTTTAGTCAACTGGAATATAGGTTCCTGACAGGTCGGTTTCGCAAGCATGAACTTAAAGGCCTAGCTCTCCAACAAGATTCACAAGTCTCTTCTTGCTAGCCATACACACATGATAAGTTTGACGACGATATTTTTATAGAATGTTCTTAGGACTGGGAGGAGGTATTACAGAGAAAATTTAACCCGAACATGACTAGGTTCAAATCTATGAGTATGGATGAGCAAGTTGAAACAACAGAACAGTCGGCTCAAGAGGCTCTCAAGGTTAGAGAAGAAAATAGAGCAGAAGAAGCTACAGAGGCACAAAGGAGGGGGATGTTGTTACTAAAAGGATTCCAAAGAATCATCGACTAGATAGAGAATGATCCTCAACTAGTATAAATGACGAGGATCATCCCGACCAACCCAATCACAATCAGAGAGGAGTTGAATGGATCAGATTCAACACAACTGGAGAAAACCACCGGTCTAGAGAATCCGATAGGTTCATCACCATAGGACAGATCGTCGGTGACCATTCCAACTCAGCATGAGGTTCCAAGAACACCAACTGAAAAAGGTGTGCCTAATACCCTTGTTGATCTAATAACCATCTACGATGATGAAGAGAGTTCAGAGGTCTCACTTATAACTCTGATACCAATTATAGAAGAGAAAGAACTACGGGGAGAATCTGCTCCAAATCATGATGCATCAATTTCAAACCCTATGAAAAGTGACCATGAGGCTGAGAGAACCTTAGACACTCAACTTATCGACCCATCAGGGACCCTGAAAGACAGCTCCATGGATGAACCAGGTTTAGGTGTACAAAAGGAGGAGGTGCAATGGCCAGAGCTTGACACCTCAATAGCCAAACACCAAGTAAGTATTGATCCTGTCATTGTCTCCTTAATAATGGTCGATACCTCAGTAGCTGATGAACACCAGAAGGAGGTCGAGCCATTGGAACATGTTGAAGTTTCCCCTGTCAATGAAGTACATGACCTAGTCCTAGAACAAATACATACAGTAGGAAGCTTGGTCAACACTCTAACCTAGGGAGACCAACAAATCCCTGATACCATTGATGAGGTCACTGATATACAGGAAATTGCTTACGATAGAAATAGGTAATCCATCATGACGAGGAACACCAAGAAAATAATGCTTACGTTAGATAGTTTGATTCTCATCACCACGAAAGAGAAATTACTCAGCACAGAAAATGAGAAGACATATGAGATCATCGACGTAGGGATGTATATCACTAATGGCACACTAGATCGAGAAAAGTGAGATGAAAAGGAATTGGCTGCCACAAATAAGGAGCTAGACCATCTGCACCATTTGAAAAATATTACCAAGACTCAATGCAGGCCACAGTCTTTCTAAAGAGTGAGTTCCAAGATGCATATGCAAAGTTCACAAGAGAAATACATATCTTCACTTCATGTTTATTTTATTATCAGGAAGATACACTTATGGCACTGGAAACCTGTAAGGACGTGGAGAGATGGTATGAAAAGGAATAACAAGATGTAAAATGAATTTACTATATTAGTGCAGTGCAGAAGGGCCGAGACGTAAAGGATAATGGAATTCAAGTGTTTATGGATAGTATCATCTCCTGGATTAGGAAGGAATCCGAATACTGGGTAAGTATGGCCCAAGAACCTCAATGAGAGATACAGAAGAGGTGGGACGAATACGAAAGAAGCTAGGTGTTGTCGCAAGAGTCGACTCTAGGCTGTAATAGAGCCAAGCCTTAGCACATTTTTTAATGAAAAATTGTTTATCGTTCAAAACTTGACTTGGGTTGCAGCAAGCCAAACCCTGAAAATTTAATTTTGAGTGCACTTCTGGCCTAATACACTCGGAGACAGTTCTCTAAACAGCGAAGGGC
>JZKD02S1043408.1:180886-207281 GCA_000966675.3 Picea glauca | reverse complement strand
TGATATATGTTGTTGATATGTTCTCACATCTAACTAGTTATAAATGACAACAATGGGTAATGAATAAATGTTGAATGCTAATTGATGAGTTTTTGTGCAAGAGGGAAGTTTTGGGTAAAATATCCCCACACTCATTCACCCCCCTCTAAGTGTGGTAGGTATGTCCAACAACCATTCCACCCATCAAATTTTGCAGAGTCTAATTGGGCCTCTAATGTGGTTTTGGTTCCTAATGTTGAGTTAAAGGGATCTCGGACCCCTCAACAGAATTGGTGCTAGAAGGAGGGCCTGATGACTGAATGGCTAACAATATTTCTGATAATATATTTCGCATAGCCTACATATTCAAAACATCCCACATGCATGGCTAATCATTTTCAATACAACCCACATACAGACAATAATCCTGAAATGAGTAACTCACCCCAACATGAGGAAGAAGAACACCTATTCCATGAAATTCGTTACGCTCTTCCACATGAGGAGTTGAACCAATTCAAAAGAATCACAAGAGCTTACACTTGACAAATTGGATCTTTTCCCTTATCCCTGTTACTTCCTCATAGAAAACAAGTAAGTAGAATGATCATCGATACCCCTAACCAGGTTTTGTTCACACAATAGAAGACATGATAGATTTTTCCCTCACTGAGATCGAACAACCCCTTAATCTAATTCCTGAAACACCAGTTGGTAACTACTATGACCCTGACGATTTTGAATTTGAAGAGGAAGGGTTTAAATCGGATCGCTCAGCTTCATAATCAGATGACATGGAGGATAATAATGATAATAATTAAGAAAGGGGAAATCCACATCAAAATAATCAACCTTGGTTGGCCACAGATGCTCTGGCAATCCCAATAAGGGTACATAACCTCCCTCAACATCCAGAAAAATTACTTCCCAAATTTGACCCTGAAACTTTTGGATTTCTTAAAGACCATATTAAAAATTTCATAATAGCTATAATATTGATGAACATACAACATGAGGACATAGTGTGTAGGATTTTTCCCTGTAGCTTTGAGAATTCAACCTTGAATTGGTATTTTAACTTGCATGTGGCATCCATAACTAGTTGGATGAAGTTTCAAAAAGATTTCTTAGACAAATTTACAGAAGAAACCACCACAAGATATTTAATGGTTGAATTGTTCGCTACCACCATGAGTTCAAAATAGAAGGTTAAAGAATTCAATCAATGATTTACCACTATCCTAAACAAATTTCAACTCGAAGCTAAACCTACAAAGGAGTTGCAAATTGAGGTATATGTTAATGCTCTCCTTGCTTCCATTTCCATGTTTGTGAAAAGGGATGACAAACATACCCTAGATGAAAATTTCGAGGCCAAAACGTTCGAATTCCAAATGAAGGGATGCAAACAAGGCCAGGTCTCACTAGTTAAGAAGGAATTTCAACCTCCACATAGGAGACGACTTTTGTTGACTAGACCCTTGGGAAAACAAACAAAACAAGGTCCCGAAAATGGAAGTGGGGACATAGAATACCTACTACGGATGATAAATAAACTGTCAAATGAAATCGTAGACATGAAAAGAAGTGTCGGGGAAGGAATCCAAGGTCAAAGGCCCTACAAAACATTTTTTAAAAGAAACCCACCTTTCAAAATGATTGAACCTCCCCCAACCAGATTTAAACATCGACCTGGGTAATGTAGCATCTGACTCTTTTTTCATGTACCATCAAGAGAAACATTCCGAACGAGACTATCCCCAATGGGTGCACGCTATGAATTTAATGGCCAATCAATTCCTAGATGAATTTTCTCTTACCGAGCAATCAAGCAGGTCAACAATGAACATTTCCGATCAGGAGGAAGTTGAGCCACCGGAATAAGCATCCATGTTGTTGTGGAATCCTAACTTTTCGATGCCTCTCGATGATATATTTGAATTCTAGGAACCACCTGCTAAGGTTTTTGTGATGCAAACGCGAAGTAAGGGTCAACCGATCTCAAATGATCTCATCAATGCCCAACCCTTGAGAGGGAAAAAAACAATCGATCACATGAAAGCACCCTTTATTCCACAAATAAATCCTATAAACATACACAAACGAGATTCACCCAAGTTGGAATACAACATAGTAGAAGAATTAAAGAAGTTGAAGGCTAATGTGTCGGTCATGGACATGTGCAGAATTCCCCAAAAAAAGGATTTTGTGTTATAGGCCTTAAAGTCAATAGAAGCCCCAGTTGTTCCTGATATTGATTCTAGGATCAAATAATAATGTCAGGCATCAAATATTTTAAATGAATTTTTTTTATAAGTTCTTTCTTCTACCTTCAGTTTTTTTGAGAAATAATATTTAAATGAAAATTATGATAAGATAATACAGAGGTTGTATCTCGTTATCTGAGTCATAATTTTAATTTCAAATGATGTAGAAATGATTGACAAAACTATTAAAACAAAGCAAGGTATCAATTACAGATAAGTCTCACCTTATTTGCAGTAGAAGAAAAATAGAAGATGTACCCTTGAAAGGAGATTAAGAATGCAATAATTCACACAAGTCGTAGGTCTTGTTTTTACTCATAGTAATAACCGAGAAAAATTTCTTACTGAATGAACTTCTAATATATTATGATAACAGTAGATGTATTACTAAATTGTAATCATTCACTCTTCAAGAATTATAGAATGAAATTCATAAGAGAAGGAGACACAGAGGAAGCACATAACTCAAATGGAACGAAACTTAGAATCTATGTTTTCACTTTTATTAATATTCAAAAAGTTTTATGTTTTACATTAGACTAGAAGTAGCCCTGAATAGATCTAAAATTTATCTATTTATACAAAATTTTCTCAACTAAAAGTAGTTTTACTTTCCACAATATCTTTTCTAAAGATAGAATACAATCCAAAAGAAAAACACAAATATTGTTGAGTTATGATTTGATGTGCTGGCGCTTCATATGTTCCTTCATTTTCTCCCAGATGCACTTGATTTCTTCTGTTCATTGAACTAGGTACACATGTCCATCAAGGCTACCACAAATATCGAAGGTTCAATATTCTCATTCAATTCAAAGGAAAATAACTTATTTTGTACTAGTGGTAACTTCTAAGGGATCTTATTTACTTCTTGGGCTGTAACTTGATGCTGTAAATTACGTTGCACCAACAATTCATTAATCTTGAGAAAATCAATTTGATTCATCTATTGAATTACAGATTGGATATTTTCCTTATTTTTCTTGGAGCTTTCCTTATTCATTTCTATTTCAATTTTTCCTAGTGCCTCTGAGATATCATTTCCTTCAAAACCTAACCAATTTTTTCTCTATAGAAGATAGGGTGTTCAAATAGGTCTCCTTTTCCTCTCTGGAAATTTTCTTGCTTTCTTCCATATTTTTTTCCCAAAATTTCAATGCCATTTCACCCTTTACCTATTCATATTGTGAGAAAGGGGCAAGAACAGGGATATTGGATTTATGCCTCCATATAATAAACTCCTAAAACTTGTATCTTGCCACACTGGCATCCTTTTCTTTCATATAAATATTTTTCAGAGAATTATTTATGGCCTGATAGTATTTATGAATAGTATCCACTTTTAGATAAAGATCCAGCTGGATAGCTTCCAGCTTCTCATTGATTTTAGATGCTTGAGCTTTGAAAGCAGTGATGTATATTGTTGTGTTCTCTACTAGGCCCAATTTAGCCTATAGTTGCTCTATCAAATTGTCCCGTTGTGTAATCAAGGATTTGTTGGTTTGTGAACTCTGGTAAATCAACTCGAGTTTCTCTTGTAACTGCTTCATATGTTGCTGATAATTCAACCTGATTTTCTCTATGTCTTGATTCATTCTACTCATGACAACCTTTTCTATATTTTTCATTTCATTCTGCATTTGTTCCACCAAGAGATATGTTTTTTGCAGTTGCTTAGTCATATTATCCACTGACCATTGGTTTGCAGTGGTGAAAGCTCCTAGTGAATCTACAACCTCCTTAGCAAACTCATGATCATCTTGGCCTTTTCCATCATACACTATTTTCTTCCTTTTAGTCACTACTCCATATTTTTGTTGAGATTCTTTCTTTACAATAGCTTTCTATTTCTTGTTGAAAAAGAAACTTGAGGGAGGCATTTATTTAGGAAAAATAGGAGTAAGATCATCTACATGAATGATATCTGAACTAGGAGTTCCAAAATTGGTCCTTGTAGGAGTTAATGAGGGGATAGGAGAGGTAATTGTTGTGGAGATTTCTGGAATTGTTGTGCTTATGATGGAAGTAGAATTAATTGGTGTTGAAAGGGAAAAAATGTGTCCTTTCTTCATGAAAGCTTCAAAGTGGGATAATATGTGTTGATCATGTAGACTTAGAAGTGATGTTTTTATATCTTTAAATAACCCATCTGAACTCTTCGATAATTCTTCATCTTTGTTCACAGTAGAGTAACTTGGATAAGATTCTATAGATTTGTCTTACTGTGAAGATGGAATGTGAATTGGCTCTCCTTGTAAAATATTAGGCAAGCTATTTTGTATATGCTTTTGAAAGATGATGAAACCGACATGCTGGTTAGGAGGTAGAGTCTAAAATCTATTTTGAGCTTCTTCATAGGATTTAGCTCCCTTGAAAACCTCATCATAAGGAGACTCTTCGTGGATGTATCGTTTAATGTTGAATTGAGATAAATTATTCTCTACTATCTTATGTGGATAATGTATTTTCAATTCTATGTTAAATAACTTGACATCTACCAAAGCTGCATCTTTGACTTTGGTATGATCAAATCTAACAATGTAAACATACCAACCTGAATGGGAAAAGACGACCATGCCTTTTTCTATGCCTCTTTCAATTCCTTAATGATTCCTCTTGCTATTCTTTGGTATGCCACTTCTTGACACACCAGTCTGTTAGTTAAAAAATGTGGAATAGCATGAGGAGGAGCAAAGAAACCAAACACTCTAATATAAGAAAAGTTCTCCTCAATGTACTAGTCTACAAGTGTACCTAAGTTTCCCATAATCTTATCTAAAATATTGGGTGGTGGGTGGCCATAGATAGCTACATGAATAGGTACCACCACATTGTTACAGATCTCATAAAAGAAATCTTTCGCATTTTCTTTCCATAATTTGGAGTGGTAGAAGTGTATATGCTCATAACTGGCTGGGCTCCAACTCCTTCTCATTAGGGGAAATGGGGTCATGAAACAAAAAAAATTCATGATATATGCGGACATGTAAAAAGGACTAGGTTTCCCTTTTGATTTTAATGATTTATACTCAGCAATTTCCTTTGCCATGTTGTTTGACAACATTTTATCCCAATTGAAAGTATAGCCTTCGACTACTTCATTCATTATAGCCACCCATTCAACTGAGAAGTGTGCAGGGTTCTTTTTCCAAAATAAACGACATAGCATCATCGCTATATATAAGATATGAGCATCTAAGGAAGCAATGGAATACACACCATGAGCATCAGTTTTGAACTTATCCAAATTTCCCCACCAGGTCTTGATTATATCATGACCATTTTTGTCGTATTGAGTGCATTCTTTTCTCTCAAAATCCAGGAGAAATGTTGCATTGTAAGTATATTTGGGTGTAAGAGAAATTTTATACATTACTTGTAGGTTCTCTCGTAAAAACGAGCCAACGAAAGTCTTCTGATAGTTGATAATGATTCTGGTTTGGATGTCGACGTGCTTAAGAGCCCGACTTATCATATCATTATAGGGCATAATCTTAGGTCATGCAACAATCTTGTGTAGTTCTAACTGTGTTACCAATCTGAGCTTGGATGAGAAGGACTCATCGTGTTTCTCGACAGAATTGTCTAGACATATAAGAATCTAATGTTCTAAAATATCATAAACCTGCTTCCAAGACTTAATGGTATCCTTAATTCGCGGAGTGGTGTCTGATAGAATGTATGTGTTTGGATTGGAATCATCCACTGATGCATCTTGCTTCTTTGTAGCTTTGTGTGGCACCATAATCCTCAGAGAAATGAAAATAACCTTCATGTAACAAGATAAGTATGTCAGCTCTTTATTGACTGAAAAGTTCTAATTGCAAATGGTAAAATGACTTGAAATTCGAAATGTTTTATTCATAAAGTCTATCAATTTTCGTATTGATTTACTGACAGAGAAATTATTAAAAATTTAATGGAATTTATTACCTAGAGATTCACAATCTTTATTTAAATCGTCAACTTTATCGAATCATAAATTTCATTAATACTTCAGTGGTTCAGCATTCGGAGTTTTGAATGTGACAGGGAAGAAATTTCCCAAAGGCCGAATTTCTGGAGAAATTAATCTCTAATTACTCACTTTTATGTTTTAATTAATCATTCTTTAAAAGTTTTATTAGCCTTAAAAACTTTAGAAGTTCGGTATTCGAGGGTTTTGGATGAAGGATGATAGAAATATTTCAAAGGACGAAATTGCAAAGTGATTAATTAATATTTAATCATGATTAATTAAAGCTATTAAATGTTTTATTAACTCTTCGAAGAACTTTTACTTTTTCATGATATAAAATTCTCTGGCACTTTATCAATTCAACGGTTCATGAACTCAATCTTTGTTAAAAGTACCGAAGGGAAATATCCTAGAGTGACATGGCAGAGATGACGTCATTCTTAGTGACGTGTCAAAAAAGGAAGAGTGACACGTGTCACTTGAAACCGAGCAAATAATCCGACACAAATGTTAAAAATAAGTGCCATGTGTCAGCCCCAGAAAATATCAGAAGACAGGTATCCTATGACTCATCTATAATTTTATTTTTTAAGGAATTGTCACGAGGAAGTGTCTTCAAGACTTCTTAGATTTGGGTTTTTGGTTTTTTAGATTTCTTGATACTCCCGAAGCACGAAGCTCCGAAGTGATCGTTAGAGGCTTTCTTTTAAAAATCGGGTGGTTTTTACATTTCAGAGATCACAAGAACCGTTTGATCAAATTAGTGCAACTCATCGACGATTGATATTGTAAGCACCTTATTAATTTATAACAACCAATGGATTTATTTTAAATTTAAAAGGCAATTTCCTAAGTTTTTTTTCTTTTTAGTGAAATTTTATTTCTAAGAGACAAAACCAAAAGAATAAAAGTTCAAAATTCCAAGTGTTGTAACATAGGCTCCATATGGGGATTATGTCTCCCTGTGAGGCACAAAATAATAGTAGACCAAGTGTCTTTATTGGGTAAATGGAGTCATTATTACTTTTTTTTTTTTCTTAAAAAAATTTTCTAGTTTTATTTTAGGAATTAATCATTCATAGAAAAATGAAGTCATCCAAATCCAAATTTAAAACATACTTAATGGTTGATCTCAAGTTAGACTACTAAATAATTCCCTTTCTTAAAATTGATTTCGGAATTGTTTAAGATAATCAAAATAATTTTAACTAAAATATCAATATTTGACAGACTTTGTTTGCTTCAAGGTTAAGCAGATGTAACATATTTATTTAGCGAATCCCTAGTTGATTCAGGATGAAAATATCATTGGAAAAATAACTAGATAATAGAGTATGATATATAGATATGTATGACAACCTTCCAGATATCATAGATATTTCTTCACTACCAGCGAGCCTGTTCAATACCCTGGTGAATTTATCTACTACTCCCATTGAATTTCCTTTCACCACTTCTATTAACGAATTTTCATTTCATTGAGATGAGGGAAATCAATATATGAATTTTGTTTCATTGTATCTTTTAGACAGGATGGGGGAAATTGAATTATGAATTTCCTTTCACCACATGTCTTGGATTTTAACAATTTGAAGTGGGGGAAATCAATTTGTATGTAACATACAAGGGATGATATATGTTTAAAATATTTAAAATGAAAAAGAAGGTCTGTCCACAATTTTAAGAATACTCTGAAACTAACTTTATTCCAATTTTCAATACACCTTCGCCTATAGGAGAAACTTTTTGGGAATTTCAAACATTTCAGGGATAAACCTTGAGTGAGTTTGTCAGTTTAAAATCTGATATCAGAGCTAAAATTATCAATATTATCCTAGACATACCTTTTCAATTAAAATCAAAAGAACATAAATATTTTTGCCTAATCTTGTTTTGAAAATATGATTTTAAGTTTTCAAAGTCAAGGTAAGTCTCTTTATTTCTATGAAAACTAAAAGGATGAGAAAGGAAAAAGAAAATCTGAAGTGGAAAGAACTTGGGGAGAGGAAAAAACAACCAAATCAAGGATTCATAGGATATGAATAAAAAATGTCCTAATCCCACAAAATTTGGTGTATTAAGTTCAGACTTCTTTTGAGTTTATTTATTATTATTATTATTTTTTATATTAGAGATGGATTTAGAATTTATCAGCATGATATTTCAAGTTATATTTTTCTACATCTCCAATTTTTTGGTCAGGTGATAATATCATCATAAGAAAAACTTACTTTTCATTTATTTCAATCATTTTTCAATTTTATTCGGACTATAAAAACAAATAGGAACTCATACCTTATTTTCTCTTTTGAATTTTCAGCAAGGCAGATTATTTATTTATCACCTGTTTTTAGCGAAATCAAAATGATGGAAAGAGGAGTGACGAGTTTTTATTGAGCCTCATCTATTGTTCCACAAGATCTTATTCTGCAAAAGGAATGAAATGCAAAACATTAGATAATCCTGTATAATAGAGATTATACATGATAACGATGTTTTTTAGTTCAGTAGTCCTCAAGAAGCTTTTGATATGTTCTATGTATTATCTTGATTAGCTATTGAATGAATTTTATTTTATAATGCAATTTATTTTTCTTTTTCTAAATTTATTTTTAAAATGAAGTCAAACAATCATAATTTTATTGAAAATATTTACAACAAGTGATCAAATAACTCAGATAATTTAAAAAAAGAAAAGAAAAATGGAAAATTAAAATTTCCAATGTCAATCCAATCCGATATATACAATGGAAATCTAAAAAGTAAGTACTGCATGAAATGTTTTAAATAGTGCCCATTGATGGGCGCCTCAAGAATCTCTCCATTAAGATTTTTGAATGAGAATGAGTTTTTTCCCTCAGTAACTGCAATTTTGAAAGGTCTGAACCAGAGATGATCAAATTTCCCATGCTTCCTTGCATCTTCCTTGCTAGATTCCCAATTTAAAACTAAATCACAAGGAACAAAATCCATGTATTTATCTTTCTTATCAAAAAGGGATTTCATGCTATCCTAGTATTTTTCGAGCTTATCATCCTCTTCTATTATGTTTTGTTGTACTTCGATGATTTGATTTATTCTTCTCGTAATATCATTCGCCTCTTCATTCACATCCTGCCAAAGTTTCATAATAGGAAGAGTGATATTAATAGGAATAATAACATCAGTACCATACACTAATTGGAAAGGAGACATACCTATAGATTTTTTGGTGCCAATTTTGTTTTTCCATAAGGCATATTTTAAGTGTATATGCCAAGATTTTTTGTTTTCTGTCAAAACCTTCATGATTATCATCATCAAACTCTTATTAGATGATTCTGCTAGCCCATTTCCTTGAGGATAGTAGGGTGTAGAATGACCTAAAATAATATTGTATTTTTGACAAAAATTGATCATTGCAATAGATTTAAAAGCCTAATCATTATCAGTGACTATTTCCTAGGACAACCAAATCTTGCTAAGATGTTTTCTTCCAAAACTTTTGTCACTACTGAATCTGTAGAATTTTGAGTTGGGATGGCTTCAACCCATTTCGTAAAATAATCAGTAGCAGTGAAAATCCATCTATGTTGAGCACTAGATTGTGGATGAATCTCTCCAATGAAGTCTAAACCCCATTGTTGGAAAGGAGCTTCATCGTTTACTGGAATTAAAGGTAAGGCAAGAAGATTTTTCTTACCAGCAAACAATTGGCATGAATTGCACGCTCTTTCCCTTGTATTTACATTGCTGAATAATTTTGGCCAATAATATCCTGCCCTTAAAATTTTGTAAGTTGTTGCTCTCCAGACATGATGTCTTCTGCATACTCCTTCATGAAAATCGTCAATGACACCTTCTGTTTCGAAGTCTATAAGGAAATATACCAAGAAACCCAGAGGATATTTCTAGTATAACTTGCCATCAATAATGAAATACTTAATTGCATGTAACTTTAAAGTTCTTTCCTTAGAAGTAGTTATATCAATCGGACATTGCATAGTAAGGAGATATGAAACAATGTCACTGTACCAAGATGAGGAGGAAAACTTATCTTCAATTTGAATAATAGGTTCTTGATCATCGATTTCCTCTATATCTAAGAGAGAATAATGATACTCGAAGTTATTTATTCCAAGAGATATGAAATTTGATTAAGCTAAAACCCTTGCCAGACCTTGACCTTTCACTAGTTTAGTTGGTTTAACTTCTAAATCAAACTCTTGAATTTTAGCCAACCATATATCTCTTCTTCCATCATTGTCTGGTTGAACCAAGATATCTTTAATTGCATTTGTTGGTACACAAGAAATTATTTTTGAGTGCAAGACATATGTTTGGAAAGCTTTGAGAGCCTTCACCATTGCATAAGCTTGTTTCAAGAATGTCGTATCTTATCTCTACATCTCTGAGGCTTTTTCTAAAAAAGGATATCAGTTGTTCGAATCCCTCTTCATTTTTCTGAAGGAGAAGTGTTGCAATAGTATGTTCATATGAGATCCCAATAGGAGTAATGTTGCAATAGTATGTTCATATGCAAAGGAGAAGATTAAGAATTATTTTGTATAGTCAGGACTTACCAATACTGGTGCTTCTCCTATGGATTTCTTAACATGTTCGAAGGATGATTTTTCTTCTATAGTCCATTTTACTTCTCTATACTTTTTTATCATATCTGCAATCAATTTAATTGTTTCAGAAAAGTTAGGAATAAATCTCCTCAAAAAATTGATTTTACCTAAAAAGGGTTGAATCTCTTTTCTATTTCTAGGAATATTAATTAGATCAATAGCATAACCTAGTTTAGGATCCACTTTGATTCCATCCTTTGAAACTATATGCCCTAAAAGTTTACCTTCCTGCATGGCAAAGTGTGATTTTTTTGGGTTTAGGGACAAACCAAATTTTTTGCATTTATCAAAAGTTTGTCTGAGGTGCACCAAATGTTCTGCATCAGAATTAGAGAAAATTGTCAGATCATCCAGATAAATAACAACAAACTTATCTCTCTCACCAACGAATGCGATATCCATTTCTCTCTAGAAAGTTTCTCCTACATTCATTAAACTAAAAGGAATTTTATCATACATAAAGTTCCCCATGGAGTAGTAAATGCAGTATTTTCTCTATCATCTTCATTAACAACAATATGATTGTATCCTGAGAAACCATCGATCATAGAAATTATTTTATCCCCTACCACCTTCTCTAAAACATGATCCATTTTTGGGAGAGGGTAGTTATCTTTAAGAGAAGATCGATTTAGGTTTCTAAAATCAACACAGAGTCTTATTTTTCCATTCTTCTTCCTAACAAGGACCAAATTATCCACCCATTCAGAGTATCTAAGGGGAACAATGATTTTTTCATCAAGGAGTTTTTTAACCTCCTTTTCTATTACCGGTAGAAGAATTGGGTTTATCTGTCTAAGAATTTTCTTGAAAGGCTTAATACCATGTTTTAATGGAATCTTATTCTCAATAAAAAAAGTATCATAGGTTTTTAAATCTTCATAATACCATGAAAAAAAATATTTATATTCTTTAAGTAACTCAACATATTTACTCTGTATTTGAGTAGGAAGATATTTAGATATTTTGACCATATTGGGATTTTCATTTTTTCCTACGTTACAATATTCAACTTCTTTAGGATGAGGTCACAAAGTAGACTTTAAAGGTATATCATCTTGGTCGAACAACCTTTCTATAGGGATAATATCTCTGGGAATTTGATTGTTTTTAAGTAAGAGCATTCGGTGATTTGCAATTTTATCTTGGAACTTTTCTGGGTTTTCTCCTTCCTTCATAATCCAAGCATAATCATTTTGATTTTCTTGATCAATGTGGGTCTCAGAAAAATCATCTACCATTTCCAGAAACAGCTTGATTTGTTCATCATCTTCAAATACTTGCCAGTGTTGAATTTGTTTTGGGATTGAAGGTTTATGTCTCATCTCAATATGATACTTCAACTTCAAAATAGTAGGTGGTACAAAAGTTGCAGTAGCTTTGGCTAAGGAGTCAACTTGTTGATTATGCATTCTGGGAATAGAGTGAATGTTAAAAGACTAGAAGAAATTTTCTATGAGATCCCAAGAACAATTTCTATATGACCTCAATCTTAGATGTTTAGCTTGGTATTGTTGTTTTATTTGTTTCACAATTAGCTCAGCATCACCACAAACTATCAAATGTTTGATTTTTAGTTTTCTTCTAGCTTATAATCCTAAAACTAAAGCTTCATACTCACACACATTATTGGTATGATCAATATCCCATTGTAATCTATAAGAAAAAGGGATGTAATATTCATCACTTGGTGCTACAAATAAAAATCCAGCTCTTTCTCCTTTGCAAGAAGAAACATCATCAAAGAACATTTTCCACATCTCGTCTCTAATATTTATATTTTTCTTTGAAAATTCTATTTTTTTATTTTCTTCTTCTATACATTCTTCAAAATCATCATCTATGGATAATATACAATTGCCTAGATCTTGATCAACAACATAGACTAGCTAATTATTAGGGTTTTGAGGGTCACTTACAGTATAATCCAGTCTAGTTTCTCTGTACAATCGAGTAAATTGTCCACCAAAAAATGGAATTGTAGCATATGTCATGTCTAATTGGACTGATCCTCCTAACTTGGCACCCCAAGATCTTGATAAAAGCATGCCATACTTGGTAGGAATATCAACAATGACTATATCCATAAGAATACTTTTCACAGGAAGCTGAGCAATATTTACAACTAAATCTTTAATCATACCGAGACACTTAAAATTTCTAGAATCAAAAGAATATGAATCTTGATAAGGTCTGGTAATTTGAAGGCCCAATTTATCCATGATAATATTATGCATCAAATTATGCAAATCTCTTGAATCTAACATGCAATTGTGTAGTAAATCATCATGCACAATACAATTAATGTAATATAGAAAGTAGCAACATAATATTTACTATTTTCAATTTGTGGCCCAAACATGATTGTAGGTTTTTCATCCTGCAAATTGATAACATCGGCTTGACATTCAACATCAAAAAAATTTATTGCTTTTGCAATTTTCTTTTTATAGATCAAATTTCTAGCAAGTTCAACCAGAGGCATTGGAATTTTAATTTTATTCAGTTCATTTTCTATATTGAAAGTCCCAATTTATTTTTCAATTTCCCTGGTCTGAAATTTGTCTTCTTTATTTGTTGGCTTCTTAGTTTCTACTACTTTCATTTCAACTTGTGTTGTTCAAGAAGCTTGCATTTCAGTCGATGGTTTTGTAACTGCTGCCTCATTCACTTTGTTTCAAGATAAAATATATTTTGGTGGAGCATTTATAGAAAAAAAAAATCTTGACCTCAAATCATATTTATGTTGGAGGTCGGCCATTATTGAATCAGCAAGACCTTCGTATGTAGAGTCTCCCAATTTTTTTATATTTTCATCATCATTAAATAGAGATTCCAGATCCAAGGATTTCTCATAATCTTGTTTGGTAAGGTGAGGCTCAAGATCATCATCATCACTGTGGTTGTTTAGATCTTCATCTAATTTGTCATAATATCACACCTCATTTCCCTATATGAGATTCTTAGTTTTAAAAGGAGCTTGAATCTTTTGTTCCTCATTTTTTATTTTCCTTTGTTGTATATAAGGATTTATGTTAGGATTTATCCTGAATTGATTTCTAGCATATGGATCGGGTTTGGATTTTTTCATTTCCATCCTAGAGATTTTATTTGATAAGTCTTTAATAATTTTTTCCATCTCATCGATTTTTTCTTTTGAAGAAATTTTTTCAGAGCCAGAAGGCCCTGCATGTTATTTAAAATGTCTAGGTTCTCTTGTTCCCATATCAAATTTAATTTTCAACTTTCTGGATTCCATCATATTGGATTCAATCTCTATATCATCATCTTGCATCCCTACTAAAGTAGTGGATATTCTTTCTCTCAAAAGCAAAGCAAAATCAGAATCAAAAGACCCTGCAAAAGTAACCTTTGCAGCTGGCTGAGAAGGTTTAACTTCAGTCAGGATCTTTTGATAAAGTTGATTAAATATTTGAAAAAACTCTAGGACTATTTCAGATATTTTCTTTCTCAAGGCTCCGAGTTCATTTAACTAATATAAATGGTATTTTTTCTCACCCCATTGCCTTAAGAAGGAAGTTTCTAGATCAGTATATGATGGTATAGAGTCCACTGGAAGTCCTCTGAACAAAGTTCTTACCTGTCTTTCAAAATTTTGTACTAACAGTATCATGTAAACATCTCCATGCTCAATACCAAGTATATCGATGAATTGGTCAAAAAAGACTATATGGTTTGTTGTTGTCAAATCCCTTTCATTCGTGAATTTAGGGAGGCTCTTCATGTAATTTTTAGGTAAATCATGTAGGATAACTGGAAGAGCTAAGGGAGCATATCTAGCAGAAACCTTCGAAAAAAATCTTTGGAGGTTGAACTGGTATATTTTCTTGTCCACCATCCCCTCCAACTTCGGCACCTCCAACACTGACCATTGAAAGTCTAAGAGACAAAATTCGAGGACTAAACATGAGATTATCAAAAACTTCAAAAGACTGATCTATTGAACTTTTGACTACTTCGGTATGGTGTGAACGAAGTTCAGAAACATAATTGTAAGGAAACGGAAGATCTAAATGAGGGGGGAAAACAAAACTTGAACTCGGTTTCTCAAATTTACCATAAGTATAGATAGGAGAAGTAATAGGGGATGAATCTTAGTCTAAAAAGTAATCTTTGTGGTTTTTGGAAACAAAACCTTTTACTTTGGGAAGAGAAAGAATCGGCTATGTACAAATGATAGTAGGGATTGAAATGGATTGTTTGTTTTCACTGGTAAAAGTATCTATCAACGAGATAGAGTGGTCTGGATAATCTCAAATTTTACTTCAGGAATAACTCCTTCTGGATTTTCTAATTTAACTTCAGATTTACTTGTTGATGCTTCTACAGAATGAACTTGTTTATATTTTTCTTTAGACTTTGTTCTTCAGCAGGAATCTTAACATTAACTTGCGTAACTCTAGGTTGGTACATCTTACCTGTTGATGCAGAAGTCTGTCTGAGATATCCCTTCGGTTTCAACAACTTTTCGGGATCCGAAACTAGTGTAATATGCATTTCGTCTGGGTTTTTCCTGGTATTTTTTTGACCAAATGCCAGCTTTTCCAACAATGGATTCACCAGGTGAAATATAAAATGAACCTTATAACGTATTCAATATTTTTTCACCATAAAACACCAAAATTTAACTTTGTTGGTTTCCTAGGGAAAAATGATTGTGTTTCTTCATTCCCTAGCAACGACACCAAAATTATGTTATTCTTGAGATTGATTCTAGGCTCAAAGAATAATGTTAGGAATCAAAGATTTTAAATGAATTTTTTTTATAAGTGCTTTCTTCTACCTTCATTTTTTCTGAGAAATAATCTTTAAATGAAAATTATGATAAGATAGTACAGAGGTTGTATCTTGTTATCTAAGTCGTAATTTTAATTTCAAATGATGTAGAAATGATTGAAAAAACTGTTAAAACAAAGAAAGGTATCAATTATAGATAAGTCTCACCTTATTTTTAGTGGAAGAAAAATAGAAGATGTACTCTTGAAAGGAGATTAAGAATGCAGTAATTCAAACAAGTCACAGGTCTTGTTTTTACTCACAGTAATAATAGAGGAAACATTATTATTGAATGAACTTATGATATATTATGATCACAGTAGATGTATTACTAAATTGTAATCATTCATTCCTCTATGTCTCCATATCTTATGAATTTGGTTTTGTAGTTCTTGAAGAGTGAATGATTACAATTTAGTAATACATCTACTGTGATCATAGTATATCATAAGTTCATTCACTAACATTTTTTCCTCTATTATTACTGTGAGTAAAAACAAGACCTGTGACTTGTGTGAATTAGTGCATTCTTAATTTCCTTTCAAAGGTACATTTTCTAGTTTTCTTCTACTGCAAATAAGGTGAGAATTATCTATAATTGATACCTTTCTTTGTTTTAACAGTTTTGGTAATCATTTCTACATCATTTGAAATTAAAATTATGACTCAGATAACAAGATACAACCTCTGTACTGTCTTATCATAAATTTCATTTAAAGATTATTTCTCAGAAAAACTAAAGGTAGAAGAAAGCACTTCTAAAAAAATTTCATTTAAAATCTTTGATGCCTGACATTATTCTTTGAGCCTAGAATCAATCTCAGGACCAACAACCCCTACAACAAGCACTGACCTAGGTGAGGCCTCATCTCCCACAGATTTAAATAAAAAACCAAATGTGAATGCTTGCTCTTTAGACAAAAGAGGAAATCCTTTTGTCCCACCTTTCCTTTTAACATTTGAAGTCTTCAACAGAAACCTATATAACTTCTTTGTCGATTCAGGGGCATCCTCCAATGTCATGTTGTTGTCCATTTGCAAGAAATTGAATGCAATCACGCTCAAAATTGATAAACATGTTATAAAACTAGACATAACACAGGTAAATTTATTGGGAACTTAAGGATGTCATGATCCGAATGGCTACACACCCAAAGTTTTTTCAAGTAATTGACATAATTGTAGTAGACAAACCAGAAGATTATGGACTGCTACTTAGTCTAGATTGGTCCGATAAACTGAATGGATACTTTATCATAGACTAGGATCACCTATATTTTCCACTAAAGGGACATACCATCATGATTAGGATTGATAGGGAAAGATATATCAAACATATTGTCACTGATTTAGAATCCTTCAATGAACCCTCGTTGACAGATTTCCCCATGCTAGGAAACTACTCCTGTGAGTTTGATTTCGACAATTTATCTCCTCTCTCGTCTGATATACCTCTCACTCAAAACTCTAAAATGACTTTTAAACTGAATCTACTGATAGTGGCAGAAGAACAGATCTTCTTTTAGGAACCTCAGTTGGAAGCAACAGACAAGGTATACAGAGATGAGAAAATAACCAAGCTTGAAGAAGTTATTGAATTTCTCTCACAAATTTGGACATTGTACTTTGATGGGTCTAAATCATAGGAAGGATCGAGATCATGATGTATTCTCATAGACCTAGAGGGAAGGTGGAATTTCCTATCTTGTAGACTAGAATTTGAATGCACCAATAACATTGTTGAATATGAATATCTAGTTCAGGGACTAAAGAAATCCATAGACTTAAACATTAAATAACTAAATGTTTTTGGGGACTATGAAATTATTGTTAGGTAGGTAAATAATACTATCCATTGCAATTCACCCCACTTGAGAAATTACCAACAAGAGGTGCATAGACTAATAGAACATTTTGAGGCCTTCAATATTACTATGGTTCCCAGGGCAAAGAATAATCTTGATGATTCCCTAGCCACTGCAGCCCTAAGGTTATACCCTTTAGAAGACTATGAAGCCTCCAGGTTCACTATGGAACTACTCTACAAACCATCAGTACCCAATTTTGGCCCTCAACCAAGTTTTGAGGAATACTTGGTCATAGTTGACTGTTTGGTACTTCGACTGCCTGTCGAAGACGGAATACATAGAGAAGCGGAGATCACGAGATCTCGCCACCTTTTGTGGAACCTTTTTGGGTTTTTTGGGAATATTGTAACGGGAAAGGGATGTCAGCCCTTGTTTAGGCCTTTTTCTATGTATAAATAGAGGTCTAGGCCATGTAAGAAAAGAGGCCCTGTCTAGTCGATGGCTTAGTGCATAAGTTGGATCTATGTGATCAGAAGTCTGTGTGACTGTAAGAGCTCTGTGCATGCTGTAATAGTGTTGAGTGCATAGAAGTGTGAGAAGGCTTAGTGCTTGGATCTACCCAGGGAAAGAGGATCTAGCGAGCTGCACAGATCTCTTGTCCTATGCGGGGTAAGGGTCATTGAAGCTCTGTGTTGTAATTGCTTGACCAAGATAATATAAATAAGACTTTGTGGACGTAGCCACAGGGTGGGGGTGAACCACGATAACTCTATGTATTGTGCTGATGTGTTTGTCTCTCTCTTGCTAAGTGCTCTGATATGTTTAGATAGATTTATTGATGCTTTGTGCTTATGATATATGAATGCATGCTAGATATGATACATAATATGTTAAGTGCTTAATATATTGAGTATAACTTATTTATCATTGCTAAGTGCTAGATCTGAGTAATTACTGCAGTGCTCTGTGCTTTTTGCGAAGTGTATTAATGAATGTATGTTAGGAAATAATTGATGCTAAGTGCGTTGTAAGAAAGATAATCATAGATCTGTGTCCTAGCTAAGGTTGCAGACACCTGAGTCCTGCAACCACCCCTGCCTCTACCTCAGGTGAGACTTCATATGCTTCGCAGGTGTTTCCAAAAGGGCCAGTAGTTAAGGATTTGTTGGTGTACTCTTGAGCGTTGAACCCTGGGTCTGCCCCTGTGCCAACAAATAGTTCTATTTCCAGGACCTGGAACTGTGATTGTTGGGAACTGAAGACGAACAAGCTTTGTGCAAAATAATCTTTGTGCATAGATCTGTTGCCCTAGTGCGCAGTGTTCTGTTTGACCTGTGAAGCTTTGCGACAAGAAAGAAAGGTCAGATATGAAGAAGAGAGGTCAGATCTGAAGAAAAAGAAGCCATATCTGTGAAGAAAGAGGTCAGATCTACAAGAAAAAGGTAAGATCTGTAATCTTTGTTCTGTGATAAAGGTAATAATAGTTAAAAGTCTTAGATCTGGAAGCTTTGTGCTCTGTAGAAGTAAGATAAGTGAATTTTTTTTGTTTCTAAAGCATGGATCTAGGTATGTTTGATAGATTCTATCCTAGCTGATCAGATTCTGGACCAGGGGTCAAAAATTTGCTCAATTTTCAAAGTGCTCGGAATGCGACAAAAATGGTGCCATTGCATCTGTCTCGTTCTCTTGATTCCGGCGGTATATTTACTTTCGCAAACGGAGTCCGTATGGAGAAGTTACCGCGATCTGTTCACCAAGGCAAACAGGGAAAAATTTGATGCTGACTGGGCAGGCCGTACAGCTGACGTGGCATAGGCCGTACAGCTGATGTGGAAGACGTACAGATAACGTGGCATAATGGTACACCTATGGCAGTTTACGTGGCGACCCTGCTGACGTGGCAAGTTTTGATTGGTTTGCAATGGGCGAGTTATATGTTGACATGTGGCATGTTTTGGAGCAATGAAAAGGTGCCACGTGGCCCAATCAAGGGCTGCCACGTGGCACCCGTTTATTGATTTTGATCTATGGTTGGGTTATTTAAAATTTATATGAGGCCGCGGGGTTCAACCCCCGGACCTCTTCCACCGTTGAATGTTTTCACAAAGTACAAGCCACCAGCGCGCCACACGTTGGCTTTTATATAGCATATGGCAAAAGTTGTATATGAATTGAACAACAATTGTATACGCCGGGGGGTCGGGCCAGGGCTTAGCCCCGACCCCAGTTCCATGGTTTATTATATGACCACGATACATTGTTTGGCGCGTGCGAGAGTGTTTGTTATTTGGACCCGCGGTCACATTATATTACCACACGACCAATCCATATATGATTTGCCATACGCGCGGGAGTTTCATTCATTATAAGTCGTGGTTTTATTCGTATGACATATGACCAGGTTTAATCGATTGGCATGTGACCGCGTGTGGTAAAGAAATGGGCGCGCATTTTTAAAGTGGGATTGAACCCACGGTTACATTATATAGAAAATGACTGTGTGTTAATATTTTGGAGCGCAGGGTTAAAGGTTTATCACCCAGTTCTATGGTACAACACACATGACCGTGTGTGTTAAAATTTGGTGCACGGGGGTGTACAAAATATATAAAATGTGTGTTATGTTTTTTTTAAAACCAACGGTTTAACCCATTATATGACACGGTATTATATCGCGCGGGAAATGGGTTGAAATGGCCCGTGTATTGAACAGTCAGACCCCGGTCCTATGCACGACACATATGACTATTCCGTGTGTAAATGGTGCGCGAGGGTTTGATTTTCAGTTTTAGTTTTATTTTCAACGGTTTTTGCCCGCCACTTGTCACTTGTAGATTGAACGGTGGCATTTAGCCCCTTGGTGCGCGGGGAACGTGGCCATATGGTCCTCCCATGCGCCCAACACCTGCGACTTGGGGGGCCTTAGTTCCGTTAACGGTTTGACAAATTGACACGTTTTGCGGGACGCGTGTTTGTGCTGGGTTTTGTGACCGAAAACGCAGAGAGCTAGGTTCACTTTTTCCACAGGTGCAGAATGGCGAACCAGTAACAGAGCTTGAAGGGGAAAAATGGCAGAAGCCATAACTTTTGGAGTTTTTGACCAAATCAGGTGCTGTAAAAGCCCAGCTAGGGGTTTTTGGACGTTCTGAGTGCATTGGTGATGTTTTCACAGGCATTTGAAGACTCCTTATGTAGGTTTTTAACCATTGAAGCTTGAGGAAGCTCCAGGAAGCTTGAAGCCCTCATTGTTTGAGGCATTGCTCTGATGAGCACATATCCATTTTCTGAGACTGAATAGTCATTCATGACTATTTATTATGCTCTGAACACATTGGGATAGGTTTCAGGTCCATTGGAGGACTTCTACAGGTATTTTTTCTCCATTGAAGCTCAGGTAAGCTTGGAGATCACATGTAGAAGAGGTCATTGGTGGATGAGCCATTGTCCATTTGCAGAGTTTTAACAATCATTTTTGGGGTTTTTATGTATTCTGGATCCAATGGTATAGTCTGTAAATCCATTGGAGTTGAGAAGCAGCTTTTAAAGAGCATTTGACAAACTAATCCCAAAGAGCCAAGTGCATTGAAGGAGGCTCAAGGAGACGTAGCCCAGAGAGGGGTGAACTCCTTTATCATCTTGCTATTGTTGTGAGTTTGTTGTGTTATTTGCTGCATTTTATATTGTTGTACATGGGTTTATAACACATATTTAATCATTTAAAAGAACCTTTCTTCTCACATGAACATTGACAAGAAGAAGCAAGAACCTAACACATAAACAAGTTGCACATTTTAACACATGAAGCAAGGTCCTATTAAGGTTTAATTTAATGAGGTAGGGGGTGCTTGCATAGCATAACAAGTCAACCTTCTATTTTCAGATCACTAGATTCAAAACTAGGGAATCAATAGATGAAAAAAAGTTTGATATGAATAGATCTAATAAGTATAGTGATAAATATGTTATACCTATGCATAAAAAGAATTTTGGGACTAACCAATGGATGTAGGATCCTAGAAATAAGTTTTTTCAGGCTAACCATTATGATCCTAGCACACAGTACATGCAAAGTTGGGGATCATTGAAGAGAAAGAGAGGATTAACTCTTTGTTACAATTGCAGAAGGCCCGGACATCTTGCTAAGGAATTCCCTGGGTGAAGACCCAGTTGTCTTTGTTGTAATTCTATGGACCATGAAGTACTGGATTTCCCTAGAATGATTTCTAGACTTAAAAAGCTGAATATAGAGCAAACAAGAGATCAAGAGACCAAGATTATAGCAAAAACCCAGAAAGAATCAGAAAATATATTGCCACAGATGAGAGATACCTTGAATGACCACTGACATGTTAGGCTATCAGAGATCTTCAAGAAGAAAGAACATATCGAAGTGAGAATAGAAGACTTCGACATTGACTGTGTTTTGGATGAAGAAACATAGGTGAACATTATGACAGAAGGAACCTGGAAAGCTATAGGAAGACCTGGCATGACCCCTTCATTAGGAGGAATAGGGTTATTCAGAGGAAAGCTGGTAAACCTATGTGGAAAGCTCACTCGGATATCAATGAATGCTCATGGAGATTCAACAGAAGAAGATTTTGAGATTGTTAAGTTCGTTGAGGACAACGCCTCGTTTACTATGTTACTTGGTAAACCTTGGATTGAGAAAGATCAAGCTAGAAAATAGGAAGTAGAAAAGGACCTAGAACAACAGAGACAAGAGTTAAGAGACTTCATGACTAGAAGGATCGCGCAGTTGATTGAAGAATGGGAGAACAAATCAATGGTTCTTGACCCCTGGAACTTGGATGACGAAGTTGATAGAATGATAGAAGAACCACAGAGGACCTAAAAATATGTTGGACAAGTAATACCCATGGATCTGAAGAAAGAATCTCAGCACTGAGAAGTTACCATGCCAAGAGAAGAAAAGAATCAAAATGAAAAAAGGATGACCGAGACGAAGCTCACTAGGAAGAAGGCTAGAAAACTCATGAAGAAGAAAGAAAAGTTGGAGAAATTACAAAACATTTCAGAAGAAACCCTGCAGAAGGAAAACATGCAGAATTTGAGCTTCGTTGGGATAGCATAACAACTACATATGGCACTTCGCCATGTCGAAGTAATATAGCCGTTAGAAGACGATATAACTGTTCCAATGATGGCCCGACCAACTCGAAAGAAATTTATGACCTGTTAACTTACCGCTAGACTATGCCATAATGGACAGATCAAGAGTTAATGGACCCTCCTATGCATTGCAAGCAGTCTGTTACAACTTTACTTACTTATTTCATCGTTCCATGCCCAGAAGACACTTTTTCCAATTGAGAACTTGAGCTCACAGAATACCCTCATTGTGGAATAGTGACTACCCCACCTTTCTCTCTACTCGATTACGGTACCTTCGTCCCATTGACAACCTGAGAAAGTGATCCTGAGCTTACACGTCCAATGAGCTTAGCGCAGCAGAAGAATTGGTGAGATAAGTACTCGCTAGCTTAAGAACCGAAAGAGTTATGTTAGAAAGAGGAATGTCCACCAGAGTCCAAGCCTCGTCGTCAAGAGGAGTAGCATCTTCTCCATCCACTACTCAAGCTGGACCATCTCGACAGACCACCGATAAATGTACTAAACATAGAGATGACATCGCGAATGCCAAACTGATCCTGAGCATCTTTCCCTCTTACATACCTCCTATGAAAGGTGAAATCAACCATGACAATGTGCCCCAAGATTACGACTATCCTATGATCACTGCGTACCTATCGAAGGGTGTGCACGTATTTCACACTGAGCAGACCAAGCTCGCAGCATTGAAGTTTTGTGACTTCAACCTTGGTGACCAAAAATCCTACAGTATGCTTTCCCTGCAAAAGTATCTGACAATGAAAAAGGTAAACAATTCCAAGATCGTCCCTCAACAATGGATGATGAACCTTACACAGCCCACCTTACTTAATGTAATGAAGATTCCACACTTTGGCAGGCACCAAGAGGTGAACGCTTGCATAAAATTGCTACTGGTGAGATACCATGGTGGATATCTCTAATTGAACCGGTGTATAATGATTGATCTGGCACTGATCAATCAGATCATTGGGATGAGCATGTAGGGCCTTGACCTGTAAGACTATTACTCTGGAAAGACCGTCGATCGTGCTCTTTCACTGAAGATTAAAGAGGTCTATGGAAATGTTGAAAAAGGCACACGAGGTTACAAGGTAACCTCTATTGACAGTGGCACAGTGCGCCTCGCCTGTCAGATGATCGCAGGAAAGTTAGTCCGCAAGAACATACCAACGCAAGTATCTGGGTTTGTAGTTGATCTCGCAGAAAAATGCGTAGGAGTCCAAATGAACTGGTCGAAGTACTTAGTGGATCAACTCGAATTGGATTGCAGAGAAGTGCAAGACCAAGGATATGAGTTCCACTTCAGCTGGCTTCTCATCCTGATCGCCTTCATAGCATGGGAGATGTCGGAGGATGTCGTTTTTCCTGAAACCCTACCGCTTGAACCATTGGTTGCGAAGTTCAGTACATTATGGTACACGACAATTATGAACAGGAAATGGCAGTCAAATACCCTCTTCCACATATACTGCATCCAGTTGAAGACTGCAATACAAGCCACACCTCACATTACTCCAAACACACTCCACAGATTCAGACCCTTAATGGAGTTCAACGTAGACTGCCACTTCATATACCTAACTCCATGCGGTGATGAGCACTAGAAATAGCTGCAGTCCTATTATAAATTGATAGAAGAATACCTTGAAGAGATTACCAAGGAATGGTCAGCAGACCTCCTTGGTCCAGCAGATCTAGTGGATATTTTAGATATCAGTAGCCCAGAAGCTGCACAGGACACACCTAGGCCTAGTAAGAAAAAGAAGACAAAGAAGACAAAGGAGACGAAGAAAAATGAAGAGGTTCAAGATGTGGATAGCTGCTCTGTAAAGACAGCTTCCATCACATCAGATGAAGAAGGTAACAAGGAAGACCTAGAAGAATTTGAACAACAACCAGAAGATGAAGTCGAAGTTCTAAAGAAAAGAAAAGGGTCACCTTCAAAGTCTTCCGTTAAGAAGAAAGACAAAGTGACCATGACCAAGATGAATACCACGCTCAATCCAGATGACTTCATCTTTCTCTTCGTGAATTTGAATGATGCTATAGAAGAGATCACAGAAAAGAAGGAGGCCAAGCAACAGGCAATGTACGACAGAACTGAAGTCAAGCTCCAAGGAGTATAGCGAGCCCTCCAGTCTAACCACACAGTCTCCACTGTGCCTATGCCAGAAGGAACACTCGAAGCAGGATACAAGTCACTTCAACTTTGTAGGATTTCCAACCTCGAAGTACACCTTCAGAAAGTAGAAGAAGTAACAGCGCAGGCCACCCAAGCCCTAAAGCACGCACACGAGGAAATCATAGAGCAGCTCCAAGATGCACAGCAAGAGAAGGAGGCCATCCAGGAGAAGTTTGATAAAGAATGCACAAATATCCAAAAAGAAAAGTAGCAGCTGCTTGCGAAGCAGATCGGGATCGAAGAAGCAGTTGTAGTGGCCGTAAAATACAAAATTACATACAATTTAGCATATAATTATTTCTCATAGAAAAATAATTCATTCACCAACATATGAGCATATGATATTCGAAAAAAAATTAAAATTTTATCCATAGCATAAGAATTTCTTAACAAAATAAATAAATTACCTCTCCCTGATGCTAATTCCCCTGTTGATCTAGTTGTTCGTCACTGAAACTGTGTCAAACACTATCCAAAACCGTGTTTTCCTCCCTACCAGCTAGGAGTAGCCTGTCCGGCTCCCTAGTCCCAGGATACCGTAAGGATATCCTAGCCCCCGTGCCCAAAACCCCCAGCAAACTGGTGCCCCCTGCTTCTGGTTCATCAAAAACCCATAAAACAAACTCCCCACACCAGAAAAATAAGCACCTCAGACATAGGGTCTTTCCCCCTTCCAATAATTCTTCCTCCTCCCCAAATAATCATCCCCTTCCCATAAGACTCCTCCCGTCATATCCCTCCTTCATCGACCCTTTCCTCCTCATTAATTTCCTTATCCCCACATTCATTATCTTATCCTCTTATTTAATGTTTCTTATCCTTATATTTAATGTTTCTTATCCCCTCCATATGCGTAAATCATTTAATTAAACAAATTAAAATTATTAACCCTCTTAAATTTATTACCCAGTTCATTGAATGTGATAGGTAATTAATTAATTAATAAAAATTATAACAATTAATTAATTAATTAATTAATATTTAATTAATGTGATTATGCCAATCTTTGCTTAATTAAAACCATGTTAGGACAATTAATTACCTAATTAATTTTTACTTAATAATCCCAAAGCATATATTCAAGTAGGGTTGTTACATACACCCACCCTTCAGGAAACTTCGTCCCGAAGTTAAGGTATCTTATGGTACAAAGGAAAATAAGCATGGTTCACACATTCATAACAATTAACCGACATTATCAGTAAGTAAGTCAAGAAAACTCATACATACTAGTGTATATGTACAAGAAATGCATGTGTAGCTAGTACATACAAGTCCCGTGCATGTACTAATAATAAAAAACTATCATCCTTTAGTAATTTATGTATGCATCCAATCCAATCAACAAGACTAGTCTTTTACAGAAGACAACAAACCAATCAATTGTTTGAGAAATCCTTTAATTACAATTATCCAGTTCAACAATTTTATTTAGACAACTGTGGTTTAGTTACGTAATTGTGAATATTCATATATACACATTTTCTTTTTAGAAGGGAAAACATTAAATTTCACCATCAGACAAATCTCCATACTTTCCCAACTATTTCTACTCATCCTTCCTCACTAACTTACTTCCATCTCCATTCCTATCCTTCCTCTGCTAGACTATCTTGGAGTGTCAACTATATTGACCTAACTCCAAATAGAACCCG
>JZKD02S1043408.1:114551-137413 GCA_000966675.3 Picea glauca | reverse complement strand
GTAAAGCGCCCTTCAATTTTTGGTTACTTTGTATAGTTTTTGGCCCTTCTGGAGTGCTGTGAAATTAATTCAGTGCCATGAATGACTTCATTGTTGTTTTGATGATGTGGAGTTCCTGTCGCCATGTGCAGACGAAATTTCAGTGATAACACCTATAAAAGAAGGGTTAGGGGTCCCATTTGGAGGAGGTGAAATAGAGTAAATAAACTCTGCCCAATTGCATATTCCCATTTTCCCAAACCTTTAGCCATCCTTGTGCAAGAAGAGATACAAAGAAAAGAAGTTGGAGGACATTTGAAGAGGAGCCCAAGATCAAGATTCGCGGAGCAGTGGCTGGTCTCGACATTGTAAGTTGATTCATTAAAGTTAATAATAAAGAAATGTTTTTCCCGTCCCACTATATGAGTTCTTCATAGTTCAGTAAATATATGTTTGAATCTCTAACCCATTTTTCTATAGGTAAAATGCATGTGTAGTTTGTTTCTTTTTTTGTACGTAGGTCAATCTTGAGAGGATAGCTACCAACAAGCGATCAAGCATGAAGGGGGATCGACATCAAACATCCGGAACAAGGTATGTTGGTATAACCATGCATTTGTTGGAAAGGTGTTATCGGACTAATCAGTAGGTGCAAAAACTAACAGATCTTCCTAGATCCACCTAGATCTAGAACAAAATAGGATAGGACATGACTCTTTCCCTAAGTTATGACCATTTTATTATCTAGTAATGAGGAACAAGTAACATACCTTTGTATCGCTTCCTAGGGTCTTTGTTGCTCCCGCTTCACTTCGATGCTCTAATTGCCTTGATGCCACAAGCTTCCTTTCGGTGACTCTTGGTTCCAACACACACACTTGCTCGGTCCTTGCATGAAGAAGATCCAATTTCTCTTGATAGACCTACTAAAGTCTCCAAGCTTTTGTTCAAGCTAGGTTCTTCACACAATTCCTTCACCTATTCTTCAATTATTCTTGCTTAACATTTTCCATGAGAATGCTATCAATATATATGAGAGAATGAGATGGTTACATGGATGAGAATGATCCCACCAAATCAGGGAAACCAATAAAATGATAACCATTCGAATGCCAACCCATTTTCTAGAAGATTCCCTTCTAGAACCCTTGAGACTTCTTCCTTTTTCCAAGCTTGAGAACAAGTTCGCACCCTAAGTATAGAAAACAGTGCGAGAAGTTTGCACCCTAGCTGAAGGTGGCTTGCGAGAATGGGTCATTCTCGCACCCTAGGCTATAAGTAGCCCGGGAACTCACTTTGAAAATATGTTTTCTGGAAGGAGATGAATGCCATTCTTCTCAGGAGAAAGTTCTTGTTAGGATATTGAGTACGCCATTGTCAATACACCATCAAGATGACCAAAATCATGTGTAACAAAATGCCCCCCAAAGTATGAGGCCGGAATCAGTGACAACTGAAATACTTTGTAAACTGCGTGTGTGTGTCAGAAACCAGGAGCACACCTAATCGAAAACCTGCAAACAACCAAGCATCTACGGAATATCATACTAGTTCTGAGGTAGGCATTCCGATACTCAGATCACAAACTGATGACATCATAAACATAGGTCATGGTCACCAATCATACACCGTGGATCCATGCTATCAAAATATCACACAGCCACCAAGACTACAGTGTGGATCCATGAAAGAAAATTCAAATTGAGACGACATAGCCACGAGACATACAAAGTGGATCTATGTGTCAACAGATTATACATATTCCATCGCAACCTGGATCAAAGAGATGAGGCCCAGGGTCTTCAATATCGTCATCTAAAAATACGAATCTAACCATGTGATTACATGCATTGAAGTTGAACATGGTAGAAACCACTTGATTACCAGTCATTGATGAAACCATTAACAAGTGCGAGGGAAATCACCATTAATGTCAATGACTCCCAAGGTACACTAGTAGAATACACTGAATGTGAATAAATGAGTTGAGGTCGAACACTCGGCCGAATCTCCCGATCGGGGGTCAATGATGAAAACCCACTGTCGAAAGCAAGAAAACCTGCCATTGAGGCATGCAAGTTCCAAGGTACCAAAGAATTTCTAAGTCTTATTTTCAGATAATGAGTTGGAGTCGACGGAACAAAACTCGTCATAGGAGGGCCTTGATGTATCCCCCATCAATGAAACGAAATGAGTAATAGATTTTGAAGGAAGAAAAGAGTATGATGTAAGTTGAACTGGACACAGGGAAGGTCGACACGGAGAGAATGGACAACTACAGATGGACGACTCGATAGAGGCTTCAGATGAACTACTCTTGAACATATGAATGGCACGACCAATGATTTGGTAGCATTGACTCAGAGATGACTCAGGATATGACCTTATAGAAAATCAAAAAAGAGACAAATGGATTTCCCAAACCTTCTTCAGATAATGAATAGGGGGGTGTCATGTTCAAGAGCGACACTTACTGCCAATAATACGAATACGAAAACACATCCCTTTCCCAAATTTTCCCCCACCATTTCTGGCGAGTACCTCTTTATTTTTACGCAAGCTTGAGGAGGATAACATATGCTTGTTGATGTAATATCATCCTTCAGATGAGTCCTTCAGAGTATGTTTAATGAACCCTAGGAAGGAGTGGTTCGGTCCCATTACAGGTCTTTCGATGTTTGTTTAACGAGTCCAAAGATAGAAAACTTGAAGGTTTTTCATGATTATAGAGTCTGGAAAAACAATTAAAAGAGAACTCTCTCAGTTCCTTTTTTTGTAAAATAGTCTGATGAGACCTAAAAAGAGATAAAGTATCACCCAACAGACGCTTTCTTCAAATACTTTAACGAGCGTGAAAATAGCAAGGTCACTCGGTGATCTTTTCATGTTTAGAGAGTCTGAAAAGAGCTTAAAGAGGACTCTAGGGGGTTCCTTTTTCGTATAACCTTGTTGAGCCCGAAAAAGTGATAAAAGTATGCTCGATCGTGTTGTTAGATATTTTCGAGCGTGAGAATGGACAAAGACCAAGCTCGAGGTTTTGTGCAAAAAACCATAAAAAACAACTTAAACGTGCGATAAAAAAGAGAAAAAATATATGTATCCCTGTGTATGAACGTCGAAGTCGTGATGTTTGCAAAAAGTCACACTCATAAGGGTATTAGGCATTAGGTTTTAATAAATAAAACAATTATAAAAACCAATAAAAAGGGCAAAAAGTAAATATAAGTGGGTAAAATTTCTTTTTACCATAGTCATTGTAACTTTGCCAATATTTTAGCCCAAAACCCATCTTTTTCCCTTGAATTTCGGTGCTTGATTGTGGAAGGTATGAGCATCCATTTGATGAACCGTCTCTGGAGGTGAGGTAAGCTCCTTGTATTCTATCTTTTCATGGTTCAATTTTTCATTTTCATTGGTAAATTTCATGTTTTTGAGCTTGTTTTAGGGGTTAAGTTTGCGCTCATCCATTCTCCCTGGCCATCTACACGGGACCTGCGAGAATGCATCATTCTCACAGGTTTCCCCAAAGGAACCTACGAGAACCTCACACTGTTCCTAAAGGGCACCTGTGAGAACCACAAAGTGAAAAATTTCTTTTAAGTTTTCTCAATGAAAAAGATACCAAGTCTTGAAGAGAGTTGTTGACCTTCTTCTTATGTTTCTTATGCAGGCATTTGGCTATCAGCATGGTACTGGAATGGCATGAAAGAGAGCATGAAGAATATGATGCTATTGTTGGGAATAACCTGGGAAATGTTGCCTCTTTGCAAGACTGTGATCTTTTGAAATTTGTTTGTATCCCAGGTATGAGGGCCCAAGTCAGACTGTTGGAGTACCTCATTCATATGTGGGACGTGGACCAACAAGTATTCCACGTAGGGGTCCACAAATTGTCCTTGGATATCGAGGACATTTACTTCTTGACAGGACTGTCACGGCATGGGTACCACGCGAGCTTGACTGGTAGCAGAGGTGGTGGGCTGCCTATGAGTGAATACTGTCATTTTCACTGTGTTCCAGAGGTAGAAAGGAGAAAAGGAAAGGTGGCCATTTGGGGGGTGCAAGATTTGACCCTTCGCACTATTTTTTTCACCATTGCTCATATGGCTGGGAGAAATACTCCACACATGGCTCTCCAGAGCTACTTTCAACATGCCTTAGAGTGTACTGAGCCTCGGGTCTTTAACTGGGCAGATGCAGTCCTTCGTAGCGTGAAGAGGCAGTTGACTAAATGTAGGAGAGGCAACCTGAAGAAATTTGGGTACGGGTCATTGCTGGTGTCCTTATTTCTTGAGAGGGTCCCCTTGCTGAGGTTGCAAGTTGAGTGGGGTTTACCGGCTCCATAGGATCCGAGAATGATGAGGTGGTGTAACCTCTTGGCCCAACACGTAGCTGGACCAATCATCAAATACAATGATGCCTTCTTTAACTGGTTGCGACCAAAAATGTTGATGGTCAATGATTATGCCTACGCTGGGTTGGACTTCCAAGGAGATACGGACTTGTCCCTGCCCGAGGGTGCTCAGTGGGGGGATCTTGGTAAGAAGTACACATTTTCTACTTTTTCAAAGTTTTTGTGAATTTTATCATATGCAAATGTTTTTATGTTCGTCCAAAGTCTAATTACAAAACTTCTTTTTTAATGACACAGACATAGGACCTTATCGACCACCTGGTACTTCTCCTATTCAGTGACTAGGATAGGTGGCTCTAGTGCCACGATGGGATGCTAAAGATTATGAAGCAGTGGAAGAAAACTTAGAGGGTTTGACTGCAAACATTCCAGACATGCCTCTTGGAGAGGTTCTGCGACGTTATCAGTGTCATACGGTGGGGGTGTCAGAGTCCATTGGTTGACTGCTTCATAGGGTTTTCCGGGCAGTCATGTGTTACCATGAACGTCATCCATGACATCACTTTGTAGAATCTATGAGCTTCAGATTTTGAAATTTTGGTCCTCGAACAAAACTTTTTTGTAAAAAACTTTTTGATCGTTATATATATATATACGACTTCTACCGGTTTATCTTGTGTTGTGTGAAAGTTGATGTGATTGATTTATAAATGACCCAAATATCTATCTAATACATATTTATCTAATGCATTAGTTAATGTATTTAGACATCTAGAAATATGTTGATACTCAATATAATCAAAATAACGTTCCAATAGGCGAATTCGCAAATACACCTGTAGAAAAGTAGGACTTCAAATAGCATATACATTACTTAACTGTAGTACTATGAGCCAGGAATCAAGTCACACAACCAAGTGATGGATACCAAGTGAGATAGCATCAATCAAAAATTCGATAATGGCGCTATACTCTGCAATATTGTTGGTCGCACGACTGAGGCACACACCTCGTAAAGTGACAAGTTTGTTTGTAGGGGCGTAAATTGCCCATGCAGCAGAAGCAAGGTTCTAAGTACTATGACTAGCTCCATTAGTGAAGCCAAAGTGGGGTAGCGAAGACTCTGACATCTGGAAATCAAACACAACGTCAAATAAGGGCAGAGACCAGATAACAGCAAAAGCAAACTACAGTAACACACAAGAAGTATGATACAATAAAAATACAAGTACTTGTGCACAGGTGATCTTATGCATAGTACTTCTTCAAGTACAACCCATTTATGGGTTCACTCAAAGGGATACCATCATAATATACCAACTTGTAAGCTCATTTTTCCAAAAACTCATCTAATGATATAAGGACCTCGCCACATGGCTTCGAATTTTCCAGCTCCTAGCATATCTCGATCTTGTTCATAGAGGAGAACCAGATCTCCTTCAAAGAAAATGCCAAGCTTAACATGTTTGTCGTATTGGGCCTTGACACATTTCTTCTGGGCTTCTATGACTAGGGTGGCATCACGTCAAGTTCCGTCTAATCGCATAAGATACAATAGACGTTCCTCCTCAGCAGAAGTGTTTGGTAGGAGTTCAACCACTAGTTTTAAAGAGGGTATCTCTCATTCGATCGGAAGAATGGCTTCCAAACCATAGACTAACCGGAAAGGTGTAAACCCAGTAGCAGACTTAATGAAAGTCATGTAAGCCCACAATGCTGAAAACAACATTATGTGCCAACTTTTTTTGTGAATCCCTATCATTCGTCGGAGCATAGTTATGAGAACTTTGTTAATCGCTTCGACTTGGATGTTGGTTTGTGGGTAATAGGGCATTGAGTTTTCATGGCGAAGACCCAACTTTTCAGTGAGTTAGGAAATCATGAAGTTTCTAAAGTGGCTACCTTGATCAGTGACGATAGCCCAAGGAACACCAAAATGAACTATGATGTGATTGAAAATGAATAATGTTGCGGTCTTTCCAGTATTGTCAAATGTCGGCATCGCCTCGACCCATTTCGTAAAATAATCTACGGCTACAATAATGTATCCATGCCCCCCGATCGAGTGGGGGTGACATGTCATGAAATCGATGCCCCATTTCGCAAAGGGACCAATGGAGACCACAGGGTGAAGAGGAGCAGGGTGTGACCGTATCTTATGATTATAGGTCTGGAAAGCGTGGCATTTTTGGATGGAGATTATGCAATCGTTAAATAAAGAAGGCCAAAAATACCCTGCGCATAAGATCTTCTAGGTAGTAGCATACCCGGACATATGACCACCACAGCCTCCAGAATGGAAGTCATTTAAGGCTTTCTCGGCTTCGTCGAATGTGAGGCAACATCGAAAAACTGAGTCAATCCCCCAACGATAAAGAGTATCCCCGAGGATAATATATTGACGGGCTTGGTAGTGTATTTGATGCCAGTCAGTACTGGACAAATTGGGCCGGAAAGTCTAAGTTTGGAGATATATGATGATATCGCAATACCAAAGATCATCATAACTAATTAGGAAAAGGGATTCATCAGGTAATGAATCGGCTACTACGTTTTCTGTTTCAGAGTAGGGAAAGTCACATATCAACTCGACAAACACTAAGGACTTCTTGGACTTGGCTCATTCGAATTCCATGTCAAACTCCTGGAGTATCATGATCCATTTGGAGTATTTTCCCCCTAGCAATTGACGTGTGAGAATGTGTTGCATAGGGTTGTAGTTAGAAATCACTGTAGTATTGCGAGAGAGGATATAGTGTCGGAACCATTGAACTGCTTGGACGGCTGCCAAGGCCAGTTTTTCGACATGTAAATACTTGGTTTCGGTAGGCGTTAGACTTTGACTCAAGTAATAGATAACATGTTCGTCCTCTTGGATGAGAACCATAGAAATGGTGTAATCTGAGGCTGTGAGGTAGAGGAAACAATAGCGACTGTAATCGAGGGGGAAGAGAAGTGGAGCATTTGTCAGTGAAATTTTCAAAGCTTCGAAGGCTTTATTTGTGATGGTATCCCATATGAACTCAGACCCCTTTTTGAGGAGTCGCGTAAATCCACAAGTTATCTCGGCGTAGTTTGGGATAAAATGACGAAGAAAGTTTGCTTTCCCTTGCAAAATTTCCAACTGGCGAAGTGTAGAAGGAGGAGGGAGATTAAGGATCGCCTTGAACTTTAAAGAATCTACCCTGATCCCTTGACACGAAACAATAAATCCTAGAAGTCGGCCGGATTCCACACAGAAAACGCACTTGTGAGGATTCAAGCGTATATGGTAAAACCGACAGTGGATGAAAATGGCTCGGAGGTGGATTGGATGATCGACTCAATGCATGGAATGAGCGGCTAAGTCTTCAAGATATGGTTGCATGATGTGATTGATATCATGGAAGGCATAAGACATAGCACGCTGAAAAGTGGCGCCAGCGTTCTTGAGACCGAAAGGAAGTTTCTGATAGGCAAAAATGCCCCAAGGACAAATGAAAGCGATTTTGTGTTGATCTGCAGGAACAATATTGATTTGATTATACCCGAAGAAACCATCCATCAGAGAGAAAATTTCACTTCCGGCACAGTCGTCGACAATCTGATCGACGAAGGGGGTCGGAAAGTTGTCTTTGGGACAAGCTTTGTTAATATCCCTATAATCAATGCATACATGGATTGTGCCTTATTTCTTGTCAATCGGGACAAGATTGGAAACCCAGTTAGTGAGGGCCACCAGGTAAATAAAGCTGGCTTTTAGAAGTTTCTCGACTTCAAGTTTAATAGTGACCGCTTTACGTGGGTGAACTGGATGAAGGCATTGCCGGACAGGTTTAGCATCTAGGTATGTCTTGATCTCATGTATCACAATGTCGAGGTCGATACCTGACATTTCTTCGTAGCTCCAGGTGAAGACATCACAAAATTCTTTGAAAAGTGACTTGTAGGTGACGATTTCATCAGGGGAACATGAAGCTCCGATATGCACATTTTCGACAATTCCAGGTTTGATGGATATGTCGAGGGGAATGGTGGGTGAGATATTGCTTAAGTTCCCTTTGGAAAACACATCATGTGTGGACTCGAGAATGATCGAAATGACTACAACGGTCGATGAGGTCGAGATCCGTTGGTATCTCTTGATGGTGTATTGTTCCAGGAAGAGAATGGAACGGTGATGTCCATCATTCCAAGAGGTGTCTTCCATGATAGACATAATCATCTCATCCATGGGAAAGATGATGCAGAAAGGATCTGGAGATAATTCACCAAGAGAGGGGGCAGAGGGGGTTTCCAATTGAATGGCCTAATAGGCAGATTCGACCGGACTCAAAGGCATTTCATCGATGTAACGAAGATGATCGCCACGGTCAGGTACCAACCATGGGTCGTGAGATGCAGGGGTTTCGTGAATCTAGGTGGATATCATGTTAATTGAAGCGACAGACGAGTGTGGTACATTGGGTGGTGGAATGGGGAAAGTTCCCATTAACGAGGAGTCTTTGAGAAGACCTACACCGACATTCTCGTAACCCGATGGGGTTTTAGCGATGAACGATATGTTGCCAGTATGTGTATCTGAGTTAAATAAGGATAATTAGTCGACAGTGATTACCTTCCCTTGATGTGGGAAATGTATGACAAGAGTCGACACAACTACACGCATGGAATCGATCCAGCTACGGCCAAGCAAAATATTGTAATCAAGAGGAGCGTCAAAGACTTCCACTCCGACTTGGACCGTTTTTCCTTCTAGCATGATTGGCAACGAAGGAAGGACACCATAAGGCTTAAAACCAGAGCCATTAAAGGCTTTGAGTGTGTTATGGGATTCATTAAAAGAGGGAGAGTTGATGGCTTTCCAGCAGGTAACAGTCATGACACACATCGAGGCACCCTCATCGATAACGGTTCTACAAATGTTTTTGTCAGAGACAATCACTTGGATTTGGAACGCGAGTTGAGGGGGTAACCTTGGAATGTGATCTTCCAAGTCAAAAATTATTAAATTCATGTCTGTCAGGTCGATTCCACCGATAGATTTCAACAGTGCCTTCTGTTGTGTAGGAAAACTTTGAAGGACTTCGAGGGCTAACATTGTAGAAGGTGCTTGGGCCAGATCTTCAACAATGTTGTAGTTCTGGGCAGCACGAGCATGAGGATTGAAAGCCAATTTCTAAATGACGCCCTTTGGAGGGGGTCAAAGAACTGTGTCAAGGCTTGGTCGTTCAAGATGAAGAGGACCATTGGTAGGTGGAGTCACAGGAGAGGGTTCTACCAATGAAGGAGGTAGATCATCAATCTTCTCTTTAGAGGGAGAATAATCTTTGGCTCGAGTGGTGAGTGCAATGTCATTCTTCTTTGAATCACTAGTACACATCAATACATAGGATGTAGTAGAAGGGGAAGGTTGGTTGTTAATGACCAATTGGGCCTGTTGTTGAGAGGGGAAGGGTTGGGACAAAACGGCTGGAGTGGGTGGTTTCAGGGCCTCTTGAAGGAACTTAGTGACCTCGGCACGTCATGGACAATCCTTCGTGTAGTGATCGATAAGACAAGGGTATCGAGGTTTGTGCTTATCCCTATCGTCAACAGGTGGATTTTTGGTTCTCTCTGCTTGAGAAGTATTTTTTTCCTCCTTATTCTTACCCTTTCCCTTTCGGAATTTGTTTTTACCGACTGGGGTAGATTGAACTGCATTTACCTCAGAAGTCTTTTCGGTGGGAGGGGTAGGAGATGGAGAATTTTGAACATTAGAAGAAGTATTTTTGAGGTTGGTGCTTGAGGTGGAATGTGGTTGGGCATGGAAAGTGCCAATCACACCGTAGGCTGCATGAGAAGCAGCTGGGGTAGTTGAGGTGGAAGAAGTGGAAGGATGAGGTGCATCAGGGAGTAAGTCGTAAAGAGTACCCATTTGTGAGTAAATGAGGTCAATATATTGAGCATGACTTATGGCCTGTTATTCCATGACAACTCCACCCATGGCGATGTCACGAGCGATGTTGTTCACAAATGATTTTGTGAACCACTCTGCCAGCAACTGATCGGGAAGTTAGAGTTTGATGAGACGACGTCTCCATCGTCACTCATGAACGTGATCAGATATATGAGTGGCTTTGGTTTGTTTGAAAGAACTCAAAATCTTGTTCCCCATTTCATAACAGATCGGTAACTAGTAGTGGGTGAGGAAATCCATAGCTAGGGTGTTGAAGTTGGTGAAGAAACCTCATGGTAATTCTATATACCACTTCACGACAGAACTTGTGAGAGTTCTTTGAAAAATACGTAAACGAATAGAGTCATCCATCAAGGAGTTGGATGAGCACCAGAAATGAAAACTCATGACATGATTGTTCAGGTCCTCTCTCGCTTTGCCATCGAATTTAGGGATGTTATATGGTAACTTGGATGGTATAGCGGGCCATTGGGGAGAGTGATGGATTGGATCATTTAAAATCCTTGACAGATCTGGGAGGTCCAAAGTGGCTAAGAAGGGTAACTGTCTATTCACATGTGGGTACTAGTGGCTTTGGGAAGGGAGTCTCGTCGGCAAACCAGTGGGACCATAAGCAGTCTGCATATAATGTGAAGACCCAGGTAGATTCGGTGATTGTTGTAGAGGAAAGTAGCTCACGGGATTATATCCTTGAAAAAGGACATGAGTTTGAGAATTCGAGCCCCAAATAGGATTGGACATACCTGGATATGGTTGGCCTATACTAGGGGGTATAACGGATGTAGTTGGAATTTATTTCCCCCCAGTCGATTGAGGATTATGTTGTATCAGATGGTTCCAATACTGGGCCAAGAATGGAGGTATGTTTTGTCCGTAGGGTGGGGTTGGTGGGGGTTGTCCTCTAATCAGGGGTTGAGTTCCAATTGGGGGTTGTGTACCAATTAGGATTTGTGTTCCAATAGGAATTTTCCCTACAAGGGGAGGTTGAGTCAAACCTCCTTGGTGAAATTTTCCACCAACAGGAATCTGGTAATTTGGTGTGAATGAAAGAATGGTGCCACTGATAGAGGATGAAAAAGGTCCTCCAAAAGGGGGTTGAGGATGTGTCGGAATGAAGCCGGGAGGAGATTGCCCAGAAGAAGAGGGACCACCAGGAGTTCCGGATGGGGTTTGCATAGGAGTGGGAATAAAAGCATTCAATGCATGGCATCTGGGTGGAAGCATCGGGGTGACACTGAACAAGAGCGGTGTGCCAATGGGGGCTTGACTAGCTGCTATAATCCCGGTGTGAATACTCGTAGTATCTGTGTAATGGACCATTTCTAAAGGGATGGTCAAGATGTGGTCAGATCGCAGAGCTTCTGTACCAGGAAAATAATAAGCAATAGTAAAAGGTACTACATATGGGTCAGAGGTTTTGGGGAACGCAGGTGAGACGGTGATTTCAACGCCTGATCCTGCACCAAAGAGATCCCATCTAAAAATGCCAGGAGACCAAAAAGGATCTTGGCCCTCAGGTCCTAGAAAGGGTCCAGTCGGTGATCCAAAAGACACAACAACTAAGTCTTCGGAAGAATTCACTCGCATAATCCATCTCTCAGAATCAGGGTGAAGTCGAAAGTCCTCTCGAGAATTGGTAATTCGGAACCATTGTAGAGAGTAAATTCTTTCCACTTGTGGAGTGGTGACGTCTTGGACTTCAATCTGTTGAGGAGAGCCCTCTGGTGAGCTTGTAGGCAGGGGTTGAGAACCTTCCATATTTTCTGGAGGTAAGACCTACATTCTACATGAACGATGTGGAGGGTCTATTTTGAACGAGTTACAAACTCATGAAGAAAACCCTGTGATCAACTTGGGTAAACAAACATCATGCGCTAGTAAAAAGAATCTAGGGAACAACACCAAGAAAACAAGACCTTATAATTCCGAAGCCACTAGTTGGTGATGAAATCCAACGTCGCAACAACGAGAGAAGAAGGGGCGGGGCTAGGGTGGAAAAGTTACGTTGGTGACCTACTTAACAAACTTACACCCTGGTGCAAGCTCCCACACATAATCGTGGGTATACCCTCCAAGGAGCCCGAGTGAGTTTGGCCAACGTCAATTCCAGGTACCGTGAAGACTTTCCCCTTCACAGTCACCTTGTGTAAGACCCTAAGAAGATAGGCCACTAAGGTTACCATCAACAACAATAAATCCTGGGGGGATAGTCGACAGTCCGATCCACATGCAAGGGCAGGGTATCTAGCCCAAAATCAACTTGAGGGGCTTCCACTCATCATTGTGGGTATACCTCCAAGTGACCCCTGTAATATGTGAAATCTCTACAATGATATCAACGAAGCAGGGTGAGTAACTCTATCGATATCAATGCGATCTCATGCTTGACCCTTGTGTGAGAAGGGCTTCCCAGGACAAAATGTTGTAAATGGAATTTGACACTCCTTAACACAAGATGTTATTGTGTGTTTTGTGATTTGGAGAGTGTATCTCTCTGCCTATTCCAAAGCGCTAGCCTAGCTAATTGTTGGTGTAATAGAGTCCTAGAAAAGAGTTACTAGTTAAATTTTAAAATTGTGCAATATTATTTAAGGGTTGTTGTTACTCAACGGAAACGGAGGTGAAACCGATGTTGTGTGAGACTCTGACCCAACAATGCATAGATAGGAATGAAATATATCAATTTTTGTTCGATGAATCCTATGTATAGGAGGGAAAGAGAAGTGTTCCAGAACAATCTTGAACTACGATACTCAAACTTTTTTAAAATGCAATCTTTAACAAATCATGCAATAATGACAATTCTCTATTTGTTCTCTTTCAACAATTTCAACAATTGATTTTCAATATTTTGAAAATGAAAATGCTTTTAAAAAGAAAAATTTTTTTTACTTTTCAAAAAGATCTACACCATGGTGGTGAAAGTAAGGAAAACTAATAACTAATGAACAATCAATAACAAAACCCAAACTAATCTTTCAATGGAAACAAAAATGACAAGCAGACAAGACTAGTCTTTTCAATTGCATGAGAACAATGATTTTCCAAGAAATGAGCAAATGAGAAAGACAAACAATCCCAACTTTCAAACCGATCACTGGCTCCTAACCAAACAAGTACTCAGATTCTAGGATCAAAGATTATATATTTGCTAAGACAAGTCAAGAGATGAGAGTTGAGAAAAATATGGACAAGAAGAGCCTTTGATCTCTGAAGACTGATCGTGCACAAAATCCGAAGTCAAGAAAACATCAACCAGTGGTCCAAGAAGTTCTTTTCAGACACCTATACTGATCTGGGCATCTGAGCATGCAAAAACCTTAAATCCAAAAATTTTAAAAGAGGGTTCGCAGGCTATCAGTAATACACAGTCCGAGAATGGATCATTCTCACAGGTTGTCTTTGAGCAGGGTGTGAGAACCTCACACTGGAATGAAAGGTAGAGTTTGAACTGAAGGTGTTCTCGCAGGCCACTGTGGGGTTCAGTGCGAGAAGGCCTGAAACTAGGAAAAATTTTGGAAAAAGACAAAAAAATTGAAGGGACTTCTAGACCCAGAGAGTCTATCAGGGTGTATTGAAGACTCAGAGATTGATAGAAATGTTGAAAGGTAAGGCAAGAGAAAATGGCCAAGGTAAAACACCAAACACCACTAAAAAATGGGTTGCATTCCCATTGGAGTTGCCAATTTTGTTATCGGACTAATCGGTAGGTGCAGAAACTAATAGATCTCCCTAGATCCACCTGGATCTAGAACAAAACAATACAGGACATGACTCTTTCCCTAAGTTATGACCATTGAATTAGCTAGTAAGGAGGAACAAGTAACATACCTTTGTATCGCTTCCTAGGGTCTTTGTTGCTCCCGCTTCACTCCGGTGCTCTGATCACCTTGATGTTGCAAGCTTCCTTTTAGTGACTCTTGGTTCCAACACACACACTTGCTCGGTCCTTGCATGAAGAAGATCCAATTGCTCTTGATAGACCTACTAGAGTCTCCAAGCTTCTGTTCAATCTAGGTTCTTCACACAATTCCTTCACCAATTCTTCAATTATTCTTGCTTAACCTTTTCCATGAGAATCCTATCAATATATATGAGAGGATGAGATGGTTACATGGATGAGAATAATCCCACCAAATCAGGGAAACTAGTAAAATGATAACCATTCGAATGCCAACCCATTTTCTAGAAGATTCCCTTCTAGAACCCTCGAGACTTCTTCCTTTTTCCAAGCTTGAGAACAAGTTCGCACCCTAAGTATAGAACACAGTGCGAGAAGTTCGCACCCTAGATGAAGTTGGCCTGTGAGAATGGGTCATTCTCACACCCTAGGCTATAAGTAGCCTGTGAACTCACTTTGAAAATATGTTTTCTGGAAGGAGATGAATGCCACTCTTCTCAGGAGAAAGTTCTTGTTAGGAGCCTCAGTACACCATTGTCAATACACCATCAAGATGACCAAAATCATGTGTAACAAAAGGAATGGGGTTTAAGTCTAGGGATGAAGGTAGAGAGTAGATTTCTTTTGGTCATATCTACATGCATAAGATAACCCTATTTTCTAGTCCGTAAGGGGATTTCCCTCACAACAGAATTGGTGACCGTACTGGGGAAGTCTCTAAGATTCCTGGAATTTTATTTTTTGGGTAGTTTTAAAAGACTGGTTTTCTTGCCTATTTTTTAGTCTCTGTAAAGTCTGAGCTAGCAGAGAGTCTGTTTTCCCATACTAGATGTCTCTGTTATTTTCTTGACTATGTTTTTTCGAGACCCACAGAGGTACACACGGCCTGCATAAGGTCTACACACATGTACCTGCACCCTACTCTCTTACAACCCGCATGTGAACACTAGTTGAAGAAGTAGCAGTAGCGTGTAGATTCCATAAAAATTTTGAGGCGGTCAACCTCTTCCCTGTTATAATCAGTCAATTTCAGGGATTTTCTGGAACTCTGTCTAAGTCTTGGTTGTTTGCAGTCTTATCTCAGATTGGTTTGTTTTACAATTTTTTTCCTTTCATTGTTTGTTTTTTTCTGTTAAAAAGAGTGTCTAAGCCTTCAAGGGATCATGGTTATCAATATCAATGGTATTTTCCTGGATTGGATTGTCTTTGTTTATTTTGTTTCAGAGTTTTAGAGATACACGCGGCCTGTATAAGGCCAGCACGCATGTACACGCCCTCAGGCTTTACACAGCTCGCATGCACATGCTTGTTGTTGGATTGTCAGTAGTGTGCTTGTGCAGGATAGTTTTTGTTGAGGGTAAGGCAATCATCCTTTCCCTTGATGAGAGTTATACCTCTCAGGTTTTTGAATCTCTGTCTTAGCAGTCAGTAGCTTAGGATTAATCTTAGCCTTAGCTTGCTTTTTCTCATTTAAAAGTTGTCATAAAAAAGAATTTTTTAGGGTTTTTAGACAAGTGTGAGAGTCATTTTTTAAGTTGCTAGTGTGTGATTTCTTGAAGTGATTCTTTGCAATCTATGATTAGGCCAGAATTGTTTTTCTTGGTTTTTTAGTTGTTGGTATTTTTCCTTTTTGCTTTATCAGCATTTAAATAAATAAAAAAATCTCTTCATTTTCTTGTTTGGTTGAAGACTGTGATTCTGCATTATTAACCAGGGAAAAGTCTTTTATTTCATAAGTTCTTTGCAATTTACTTAGATCATAAGTAGCTCATATTCAAGTGAAATTATTTTTGAGTTTGCTGTCCAAAAATCTTAAAAAACTAAAAATAAATAAATTGAAAAGTTGTTGAAATTTTGCATTAAGTGAAAGTTTTTGTTTCCAACTTTTTATTCATTTTTACTTTCGTCTTTTACACATCATTAGTTTCACTTTCATAAACCTTGACATAATACAAGCCATAAAATTAACGCTAAATCTAAAATTTATTAGACTTTTATGTTTGTAGGGTTAACCAACTGGTTCAAGATTAGGGCCTTGGATTAGGTTAGAGAGGAAACTCTTCAAGGCCATTACAATAAAACATTGGAGTCTGAGTTAGGGAGTGTCCAAGTCTAGTATCATGAAATTTATTTGGGACCCCCCTCTAACACAGGGGATAAACACGAGGTCACATGAAGAAAGGTAGCGGAGATAACCCCTCCAAAGCTGGACCAATCGTAGTGGAGAACACATATAGAGGCCTTGTTTTTGGATTTCGTTGATTTCATTTTCCACGGGGCTTCGTGGGTCTCGAATCCATTCGAGGTCCTCATTTTTCTTCCATACCACTTGCTTTCGATACCCTTGACAAGTTTTGGGCTCGATACCCTGCTCATTTAGGTCTACCCGAGTTTCGACTGTACCCACCTTGTGACTGTTCACGCACTGACAACTTAGTTGCCTATCTTTTTTAGGGACATACATAGGTGACTGCGGGGGTATAATGTGGTACCTAGGATAGACATTAGGACATGCTTTGCAGAGTATACCTAGAGGGTGATTCCATTCTCGAGTTGCACCTGCACCGGTAAGTTTCTCTAGTGTTGGTTGTTGTAATTGTTCTTCCAATTAATTTAGTGTTTGCCTGTCTTATCTTATAGGGAATTTTTTTTAGTGTGTGTTACTTTTGAACATTTAGACTACCCTAGAGTGTCTTTGATATTCTCACATAGTGGAGGATCATGAGATCCACCGGTCACGAAGGCTTCGTGGCCTACCATCGGTTACACTGGAGCCACCCCCGCCACCACTAAGGCGAAAGCTAGACCAACAAGGATCTTTTGAAGCGACTGGGTCACAAGAAATTGTGCCCAACCAACATCCATAGGAATCGACCATCTTAGACCTTGGAGCACAAGCTTTTGGTCTGGTTGAAACTTCTACCACTGATCTTTCAGCACCTACCATTGTATCGATTTATCTTTATGAGTGCCAGACAGTGTTGCACACAACAATGGAAACAAATGTTGTTACTCCTTCTGGGAATTCTTCAATTCCCACTAAGGTTGTCACCACAGGAGAGTTTTCACCTCCTAACCCACCATCACTAGTTCGATCCACCATGGTCTTGACTGCCTCTACATCGCACAGTGGTCTGATCTCATCTTTGGTGGAGGCCACAACCCCTTTCACACCAAGTGCGACAGGTCCTCCGTTCTCATATGTGATGCCTAGTTCGGGTACAAGTCCTATACTTTCCTACTCCACATTACAAACTTCAGGTATGGGGGCAGGGAGCTCTAGCGCTCCTCTACAATGTCACATGGGGTTCACTCCTGCTCCTTTTAACACTTTCCCTTACGAAGGAGGTCATATACCTCCTTCATCCCCTTCACTCGGTGGCTCGCATCAGCAATCCGTCGGGCAACCTACACACCATAGTTTATTTGGAGCGGGGAGTCAAGGATGACCTTTGCATAATATGCCGATAGGTTTGACACTATTTTATTTGATTAGAACATTTGGTAACAACACCTTCTTGTCAGCCACCTTCCTGACTAAGGGCAATCCCAGTTTTGGACAACCTATTCCTATGCAGGGTACTATTCCTGCACAGGGGGCAAACCTAGGAACTTATTCCACATCAGGGCCTTGGCATTCTTGGTAGGGATTCGTTCCCTCATCTGGAATGACAATATAAGGTAATTCTTTCCATAATCAATGGAACCCCAAACAAACTACTATGCCTATTCACATGGGACCGACATGGGGCAACCCTTCCCAAAGTCCTTTGAATGTAATGCATGCCCAACCATCTATGTCCTATTTTGGAAATTAGTCGATGATGTCTCCACATATGCAAAATCCATATGTTGGCTAGGGCCATGGTTTCTACCAGAATAAGGGACAGCAACCGAACGTTTCCTGGCAACCTGGTGCCATTCAAACTCCAGGCCCCTTTTTCCCAAGTTATCACCAACAACCCAAACTACCCTTCCTGGCAACTTTGCACTTGCCAGATTTGACAAGGTTGTTGAATGACCCTATTTGTCACGATCCGCGTTGGCCTCCTATGCTGACGAAGTTTCCTTCAAACATCCCAAAGTTTGAAGCCAAGCCTAACGAATATCCAGGAGATCATGTGACTACCTTCCATCTTTGGTGCTCATCTAACTCATTGAAAGATGACTCCGTACAGTTGCAATTGTTTCAACGTACTCTCATTGGGAGTGCCATGAAATGGTACATTGAGCTCGATCACTCAAGATACTCTTCCTTCAGTGAACTAGCGATGGCTTTCCTAAACCATTTCCAGTTACCTGTGAGATACGACATTGGCACAGAGCTGCTTGCCAATTTCGAACAGACAATAGTGGACCATATCTCTGATCACATCCGATAATAGAGACATCGAAAGAGTTTAATTAAGGTGCTAGTCCCACCAGCATTCCTGCTTGAGTGGTTCCTTAAGTCTTTGGTCCCGCAGTTATCCAAATACGTCGCGACGTCAGGAGTATTCTTCGAAGAAGACGCCATCATGAGAGCTCAACAATTTGATCTCATCTATTCTCAGTCTGGTTTATTATACAACATCCTGCTAGATGCACCATGCTCAATACTTGATAAAACTAGACAGAGAGTTGGACCACATGTTGATGGTATTGTTGGTTCAACACAACAAAGCCCACTAAGCAATTGAAGAAGCAGTTGTAGTAGTTATCTATACAATACACAATGGCCAGCCAAACTACTACTTTGGCTGCTCCCCCTACCAAAATGTTGGAGGTACACATAGTGCAATTGACTAACCCAAAGGCCACCCAACAGCCTGAAGGAAAGAAAAAAAAACAAAAGAAGGGTAAGGGAGATAAAAAACCTACTGATAATTCTAGTGGGGACAACACTGAGAAACGGAAGGTGAGGTATCCATGCAACTTGTGCACGGAAGACCACCCAAACCATCTATGTCCTTGGCTTGCAGAAGCCCAAAATTTTTTGATGCAGCAACAACCTGTTGTGTTGACCAATCCATTTCAACATGGGAAAAATCTAACCCAAGCCTTTGCAAGCATGGAAGGGGGTAGCCAAGAACTCTCTCCGCCTGTGAATAACCCCGCTTCCGCGAACGTATATATGGTGAGGGGTGATGATTTTGTATCGACTAGAACGCATGACTATAGTAAACCAAGCACTTCTGAGAAGGGTAAAGAAGTTGAACTCCCATATCTTCCTCTACAGATTGAGAATATGTTGGGTGAAACAATGACACGCATTCCCAAAGCCGCATTCAAAAAATCTTCTCATAACCCAAACGCAAGGGCTACCCAGAACTACTTTGTGGTGGAAGATTTATCACAAACCCCTTATGCGATGTCCTCTTTGGAGGTCCTCCAAAGCTTCCCTTCCCAGAGGAAAGACTTGTTAACCGCTTTAGGATCTATCGAGACTTGTAATTTGGGTACAATCATGCTAGATACAACCAACTTAAAACCTTGTTTGCCTTACCACGTAGTGTTTCAGATAGTAGTGGCTTATCCCACGAAAACTTTTACTCGAAATATCTTCTGCAAGGTGGTTGATGAGGACACCTCAACATGCATTATGTCATTGGCATGTTGGAAGGCCTTTGTCCAGCCCGTTTTGTCTCCGTCACCTACTCTCCTCACTGCTTTCGATGGTCGTTTGTTCCGGCCACAATGTATCATTCCTTCTTTCCCCATGCAGTTAGGAGGGAAGATTGTGTGTGTCGAAGTAGAGGTAGTCAATTCTCCCCTCAACTATAACCTCTTGTTAGGAATGAGTTTGACTTATGCCATGCAAGCTATGGTTGCTACAGTTTTTCAGGTCTTGTTTTTTCCACATGAGGGACGGATAGTGATCATAGATCAATTGTCTTTCTCCAAACCTGGCCCTGCATTGGGGGCATCCATGGTCCCGATGATTGATAATCCTCAACTAGGTGTCGTCAATGTAGGGGCTGATTTGTGCCCATATTTGATGGGTACCTTCGATTACCCGCCCCCTCAAGGTGATATCAAGTTTATATACAATCACCATAAGGTTGAGATATTTCAAGTTTCATCGTTCCGCACGACTTACTTCGACGATCCATGGATACTTCCTTCCCCATTGGCCACGATGGATGGGATAGGACACCCAGGCATGTCCATGCCCTTTTCCACAGCTGAAGTAGCGTACTCTTTAGTCCATCAAACTTCAGCCCACACTGATCTAGCTCCTGCACAAGAGTTCGATCCACTTCTAGAGCCTATTTGGGCTCAAGGTTCTCTCGCTCACACTGATTCATTAGACTTAGTCTTTCCCTATGATGAAGCAATAATTGAAGCAATGACTAGTCTAGATAAACCCTGGGAAGATCTTCATCACAGATCATACTTCCTCCCAGAGTTAAGCCGAATTGAAGCGAGAGAATTCACGATGACTATGACGGGAGATCGGTCTTGTCCTATTAATCCATTAGCTACACATGAGGTTTATGCTAAGGGTAATATGGAAACTATCTCTTTAACCTTATCGATCAATATCTCCCAAAACCCTGGCATCGTGGAGAATGTCTTCGTCGGAGCTGACTACTCCCCCGAAGAGATTCAAATCTACACAGATCTTTTTAAATAATTCCTCGACATTTTATCCCGGTCTTATGAGGAAGTGCCAGGCATCGATCCAAAAATAGTTGAACATGAAATCATAAAGTATCCATATGCCAAGCCATCCCGACAAAAACTTTGTCCAATTAACCCCATGAAAGCAGCATCCATTAAGGTTGAGGTTGATAAATTGCTAAAAGCCATGTTTATCTATCCTATCCATTTGACCCAATGGGTGTCAAACCCCGTGCCGGTCAATAAAAAACAAGGCACGATTCGTGTATGTACCAACTTCCATGATTTGAACAAGGCCTATCCCAAATATAATTTTCCCACACCTTTCATCGACCATATCATTGATGAATGTGCGGTTTGTGAAGCCTTTTCTTTCATGGATCATTTTTTGGGATATAATCAAATCCAAATCAAACCCGAAGACCAACACAAAACGAAATTCATCTATCCATGGGGTACATTTGCATATCGTAAGATGCCTTTTGGTCTCAAAAATGTTGTAGCCACCTTTTAGTTGTCCATGTCTTTTGCTTTCCATGATCTCAAGCATATAGTCGAGGCCTATTTAGATGATTTAGCATCTCGATCTTGCAAGAGAATAGATCATCCCACACACCTCCGACTTATCTTCAAACATTGTCACTACTTTCAGATTCGCTTGAATCCAAACAAGTGCAGATTCTGTGTAACATCAAGACGATTGTTAGGTTTCATAGTGTCAACAACAGGGATCATGGTCGATCCTCTCAAGGTTGAGGCAATAATTCAATTGCCCCACCCACGCACAATCCTTCAACTTCAGAGTCTACAGGGAAAGGCAAATTTTCTAAGATGCTTTATCGCTAACTATGCCAAGATCACCAAGGGCTTTATGCGCTTACTTAAGAAATACATTCCCTTTTGTTGGGACGATGCCGCTCAACGCTCTTTCACCACATTGAAACATGCACTCACAACTACCCCTCTGCTTCGGCCACCCAACTATAAAAAGGATTTATTCTTATATCTGGATACAACAAAGTCAACCATAGGCATGGTCTTAGTTCAGGAAGATGACTTGTTCTCAGAATATGTCATCTATTACCTGAGTTGAGGCCTCATAGGACCAGAACTCAATTATTCTCATATTGAAAAACTTGCATTGGCAGCAGTCCATGTTGTTCAATGGTTCTGTCATTATGTTCTATTTCACAAGACCACCATCATTGCTATCATGAATCCATTTCAGTACATGTTGACACGACGGGTAATAGGTGGAAAAATTAGTAGATGGATAGTCATCCTCTAGGATTTTGACTTAGATTTTGTTTCAATGAAGTCCAAAAAGTCACTGGTCTTCGTAGAAATTATTTTGGAAATTCCGGTTGAGTCAAGTGATCTTGTGCTTGAAGAGTCACCTATCAGAGGAGATATGTTTTTGATCACCTCTTCGAATCCTTGGTACAGAGATATACTTATCTATCCCCAGACTTTGAAGTGCCCCACCACTGCTTCTCGTGATGAGCGTTTACGCATATGCCATCAGGCTAAGAATTATCTCATACTCGATGATACATTGTATCAGAGAGTTGTAGACTGCATCCTACGTCGATGTCTCACTCATGAAGAAGTCATTATAGTGCTTAATGATTGCCATACTGGAGCTTGTGGTGGTCATTTGTCTAGGTTGGCAATAGCCCAAAAGATTCTTGTTGGTCACTATAATTGCTTAATTAATTTTAAACAACCAAGTGAAACATAAATTATCAACCCAGGGAAGTCTTTTGTTTCAAAGGTAGCCACGCACTATATATGCTCAATTCCAAAAGCACTTAGTGTTGTAGTAAAGAGATTCACACTATTTATTCTTGCTTGAACTGATGCTCTGAATTAAATCACAAGAAAGCAATTCCCCTATTGCAATTCTTTTAAAGATAATTAAGAATCCTGGATTACATCAAAAGTAATACTGCAATGGGAAAGAACAACTATATTGCAATCAGAGAACAGGACCCTTACTCTCAAACAGAGACTCAGTACTAACACTCTTTCATGAAAACAATAATGCAGAAAAACAATTAACTCTATCTTAACAGAAACCAAAGCAC
>JZKD02S1043408.1:84779-101644 GCA_000966675.3 Picea glauca | reverse complement strand
CCTCCCTTCTCACAAGATTCCCCTGAAACGGGAAATCTTAGAAATGAATAATCAAAGCAGTCTTATATTCATCTGTTGAAATATCACATTACAAATTGGAAGTACAGAATGTGTCTTGCTTCCCTGAAGTTCTTCAATACATCAAAACTTGGATTCCTCGAATGGTGATTTCTCCTGAATTTAAAGGGGAAATCCCTTCGATGCAATCATTTCAAAGCATATCTGAATCCTACGCTAAATCGGATCTTCTTTCTAAATCAGCATAGGATGTCCTATTCTCATGCAACCGAATGCTAATACAGGAGCTGAATGAGGTATTGCTGTTACAACTAGTGTAACAGCTCCTTCTCATAGCTGTTGATGTTGTTTCAGCATCACAATTCACGGGTTGTTTCAGCCACGTGAATTGCGCCCTTGACTATGTCGGCTTTGACTGCTAACTGTCACGGCTCATGTTTCAGCATCATGGCGGTCCTCTGAGTTTTAGCATCTGGACTTCTGAACAGAGTGACAGCTTCGTGTTTCAGCATTTGCATCCTCGAACTATGTAGCTGCTCCGTGTTTCAGCATATGCGTCCTCGGCCTATGTAACAGCTTTCGTGTTTCAACATCAGTACAACAGGGACTTTGGATAGTTATGTGTTTCAGCATCGGCCTTGAATACTATTCTGCAAATATGGGCACTTATGCACTTCTAATCAATGGTTAAGTACAAAAGCGATGTAAAATGTTATGCAAAACAGATTAAGCATATAGTAATGAGAAAGGACGTTGTATACCTTGGAATGATCAGATGAGGTGGTGTTATGAATCTAAATATAAGTAATGAAGGGTATAATAATGGTAAAAAGTATGGTCAAAAAGGTACAATATGAGGTCCTAACAATTCTATGAGCAGGTTACTTTTGGCCGACACTTATCAAAGATTGTATCAAATCGGTCAAGAAGTGCCATCCATGCCAAATATTCTCTTGGAAGATGAGGGCACATCATGCTCCCATGTTTCCTATCATAACAGTTGGTCCCTTCACCAAGTGGGGGATTGATTACACTACATGCAACCCACCTTCGGCAAGGGGGAATCGCTATATCATCGTAGTTGTCGACTACTTCATGAAGTGGGTTGAGGCTATGCCAACGTTTAAAGATGATGGAGAGACTGCAGCTCTCTTTTTATTCAACCAGATAATAGCAAGGCTTGGTGTCCCAAGGGAGATTGTCACTGACCATGGTGGTCACTTTCAAAACCAGATGATGACTGAGTTAATGTCAAAGCTTGGGTTACAGCAAGAACATTCGTCACCTTATTACCCCCAAGAAAATGGTCAGGTAGAAGCTGTGAACAAAACTCTTAAGACCATTCTACAATGAATGATCAACTCAGCCCAGTCAAATTGGAATTTGATGCTATATTCAACATTATGGGCTTACCGAACATCTATTAAGATTGCAACTAGTTTATCACATTTCCAAATCGTTTACAGGTTGGAGGTATTCTTGCCTATCGAATGTCAAATCCCATCTCTAAAGTTGGCAGTACAGTTATTGCCAGACACTTCTCCACTTGAAGAACGATTAGTATACCTTGAGCAGCTCAATGAGCAGTGTCGTGATGCGGCCCTGGCCAACAAGGCTCACAAACATAAGGTCAAGTGTTAGTATGATAGGTCTATTCATCCTCAGATTTTCTCTGAAGGCGACCTTGTCCTGGTCTATGACCAAGATAAGGACCCCCTAGGGGCAAGAAAATTCAAACCCATGTGGTTCGGACCTTTCATCATAAAAGAGGTTTTAAAAAAGGGCACTTATCATCTGGTTGACTTTGAAGGGAATGCTTTGGCGGAGCCTAGAAATGGGCTCTACCTCAAGAAGTATTACTCATAGGCAGGTCACCGTGGGTAACTTTTTGTAACATATGTATAGTCTATGTACTGTTACTTTTTAATTTATTTTAGTGTTATGGACGTGTCGTTGATGTTATATTTCGTCACTGTGGTAGATGTCAAGTGATTCTGAGGTGTTCATTGTGTATGAAGAAGGTTCTAGTCGACACACTCGGAGGCTTTCCTCCGCAGCTTGGGTAATCTTTACACCTCAAGGCTAGTTATTATCTTCCGGATGTATATGCTTAGGTGACACCACTAATAATGTCACTGAGTATAGTGCATTTATTGAGTTGCTTCGTGATGCTTTGTCATTGGGTATCTCATCTCCGAGTCTATCTCGATGCTCAACTGGTTGTGTCTCAGTTAAACAAAGTATACCGGGTTCATGATCCAACTTTACATCGATGATTCCTTAGGGTACGTCTCTTAGAACGAAACTTTGATTATATTACATATTTTCATGTTCCTAGGAGATTAAACCAAGTTATAGATACTCTAGCTAATCAAATTTTAGATTGGCATCTTGCACATATATGAAAGAACATTCACATAAATATGTAAATACATTTTTTACACATGATCCATAAGACACAAAAGACAAAAAATCATATATAATATCATAAAGTAACCAGAGTACATAGATGGACGCAAGCACCTCAAAAATAAGATCAATAACGAGTCACAGGGCTTATGCTCTCAAAAAATATATGCAAGTAGTGCTCGTGGTACATAAAAATTTCTAGCTAAAGTCAAGGCCTGTGGGCCCTATTATATTTATCCATAGCATTGGCTAAATGTCGAAACAACCAAACCCACATCTGTGGTGCCCCCACTACATGAGATTGCATAGAAAGTGGCAGGTCCTCAATCTCTGCCATTAGGACCATGAAAGTGAGTGCAGTAATGTTTCGATCGACTCATATCAATACCCTCTCAGCCTCCCTAGCTGGAAGATCTCCTGCTATTGTTGGTCCCCCTACGGCAGCAGGTGTGGCCCTTGGCTGAGGACGACGCTTGTTCCTCGCATATTCAGTAGGTCGCACTAGTCCCACATCTGAACACAACAAACACATATCCGTCAAATACTCTAGTATAACAGAAACAAAATGATATATATAACAAAACAACATAAAAATTACATATTTTAAAATGCACACAAAAAAAAAAATACAAAGGTGGAGACTTACCCATCTCCCCTCGCTCCTCACCAGGAGGTACTGGTATCTTAGGGTCTCTCGAGAAATCAATCCCGGCATAGGGGTAATCCTCTATAACCGGGATTTGTTGTGCCAACCATGTGAAGAAGTCATCATCAAAGGACTCATTGGTCCTTTTGCCACCCTGTCACGGTAGTAATATTTCCCATCTACACACAGTAGAAAGAGAGGCTTGATGTCCTCATACCACTACTCGAGGACTAAAACTCAGAACTCTCTCAAAAAAGAATGAACATAGAATGATCCCAAACCCGAAGTTCCTATGTGTCTGCAAATGACAATCTATCAACTACCTCTTCATACACTCAAACAATGTGGTACTCCAATCAAAAACTTGTGCATTTAAGCATTGGACTTCACAGTTCATCTGTGCACAGGACGCCTAATGTAGAGCTGCAGAGCCAATAATTCACCCAATAAGCAATAATATCACATGTAGCGATAAGTTAGTAATCTTGCTTATGGGAACCTGTGTGCTCAAGCGGACTGTATCATCTACACAGTATAGACCTATCAATTCCTCTATGTTATGTGGCCCCGAAGAAAAATTCTGGAAGTTGACTGGTTCCCCTCTCCTAGAGAGACCAGTCAAAAAGTAAATGTCCTCGACCGTGGGCACCAATGATTGCCCCTCTAACATGAATGCCTCTGCATCCGGATGCCAGTAGTCAACCAAGGCATTCATTAGCCTAGGTTGTGCCCGCATGAAAGGACATAGGAAAAAATTGAGTAACCCACATTGCATCAAAGTAGCCACAACATTGGGGTCTTCCCCAACCAGCTCATTCACCTCTTCATTCTCTCTTTCTCTCCAATGGACATACATCCTAAAAAACACCATGGTTCAGGAGGTTTAACCCTTGTTTTTTATGCCTTTTTCATTCCATAAGGGGGTCCACGCATGTTTTATTGGTGATAGTCGCATGTACACGCGTGTAGAGTTTACTCTGCCTGATTGTACACGTGGCCTGTTCAGAGACAACCCACGTGGACCTAGGGATGACCTTTTAAAGGTCGATGCCCCCCTAAAAAATGAAACCCAATTCCAAAAATAAAGACTTAAAATGAAATATAAGGGAGGTTGTACTTACTTGGTCCAGACAGAAGTTTGTTTCGCCCACTGTAGCTCCTGGAATCATCGCTTTTGACAAAGGGGGTCTTTTGGCTCCAAAGTCAATTTCGGCCTCTTTTTGTCACTTTTTTGGCCTCCCTTATCATTTTATTTATACCAAAAACAATTTATAGTGATTCAGGAGTTTTATAGGAGGGATATGATCGGGTATTGGGACACTTTTTGGAGTTTTCAGTAATTTTCAATGGTCCATGATTTTTTTTTTTTTCGAGGATCAACTTGAGCATATAGATTAGGTTTCTACCCTGACTTTTGTATCTTGTTGTCTTTTTCCTTTGCCATAGGATTGATCCCATCAGGTTTTGACACGGAACCATCATAGCTTCTTTAGAAGTGTCGCAACTTGGTGGTAGAGCTTACCAAAACATGGATGCCCTAGGTAGATCCTGGTTGCATTATGGTATCCATGTTGTCTCTAAAACATTGTAGGCTTGGGAGTCCTTGTAGTTTTTCTTGAATACGAGTTTGAGCCTCATTTGCATGATTCTTCTTCGCTCTTGAACTCACCTCAGGAATCCCAAAAAATAATGGGTCTTCTTTTAATCCCTTTTCAGACCCTCTAAACATGAAAATATTGTTGAGCGATCTTGTGGCCTTTCACGCTCATTAAAATGAAATTTGAAGTCACGTCTGTCCAGCGGTAGTTTACCCCTTTTTTGGTCTGGAAGGTCAATTGTATGAACAAAGGTATACTCTATGGAACTTCAGTTCTCTAAAAGAGTACTCTCAGGACAATTTTATCCCTTTTTTCGAGCCCGAGGGACTAAACTTACGAAGAAGGAACCCCCATGGAGTCAATAGTTAAGCTCTTTTCAGACTCCCTAAAATTGAAAAGATCGTCGAGTGACCTTATTCTTTCACACTCGTTAAACTGATCCAGAAGAACATTCCTGACGGAGTCCATATTTAATCTTTTTTCAGACTCCTTAAAAATGAAAAGATGGCCGAGTGATCTTGCCCTTATCACACTCGTTAAAATGGTTTTGAATAGACGTCTTGTCGGTGCTAGTTTACCCCTTTTTCAAACCGACTAGACTATCTTCGAAAAAGGTACCCCAATGTAGTCTCCTTTTATGATTTTATTCTCTAAATATGAAAAACCACCAAGCTTACCTTCTCTGGGTTCGTTAAACTTACATCGAAGGACATTACCATTGTGTGTTTTTTTAACTGCATTTGCATACCTTATACGCCAACCTTGTAGCACTTTGCTTCTGTGTCTTAACACCCTTGGCCCCCGGAGGATTTTTCCCAAGTATCATTATTTTGAACATCAGTCTTGTCCTTGTGCCTTGAGCTTGTATGTTTTTCACACTTGTTCCTCCATTGTAACGTAACATTCCTTTATTCTTTTTTCCAAAATTATTGAAAAAGACAAAAAAATCAAATATACCCCAAAAAGAGGAAGGGAAAAGTATTTTCTTTATTGGCTACATAATGAGTCACCCTTGGATAAAGCACATATGTGCATTTGTTTGTCAATATTTGGGATGTATTATGACCTTAGGAAGTTGTTCTCGCTACATAGAGTTGTGTCCTCCTCCGTTTGGTTATTCTTCCAAACATATGGAGAGTTTGTGTTGCCTCCTACTTCATAAACTTATGATTAATGCCATGCTGCCTAAGTCTCATCATTTGTCGTGTTGTTTTCCAAGGGAAGTTTCTACCAAGCCTGAGTCGGCCCCTTTGTAATTTGTCTCTTACCCTCATACCCGGCCATCCTGAATGTCCAATCAAGTCCTTGTTCGAAATCAATAAATCCTTCATTTTGATCATCAAGATTATCTAGTCCATGACCAACAAGCCATCGAAGACCTCTGGGTAGTGAAGTTGTACACCCATATTACACTCCTACCTTGAGTTTTGAAGATTTTGATGTTGTTTCTCAAGCTCTGAAGATATCATCTCCAGCCATCAGGCCGTATCAACTTCTAGAAGATGGATACTCTATATGTATATCTTTTTGATTTTGAGATGTAGCTCCGCTGTGTATTGTTCGTGGATACACTTTATATAGTTATTTGACATGGATATATAGTATATTTGATTGGTAGCCATGATTCTATTTTATCCTGAGCATGGGTATGCCCACCTCGGTGAGACATTTGTTATTTTGCACACAACGCCTCCTGGTTCCTGGTCCCTGGGCTCACTTGTTCATCACATCAGTAAATATTGTTAATGTATTTCGGCCATCAAATGCTCTTCTGACCTCACACATTAGGGCGCATCTGTTATAACCCTAATTTGCACCATACATGCTTACCTGGCATCAGGCCATCTCGGATCCCTTATTTTCCAAAAGCACTGTTGAACAACTCTTTTAAAAACCTCTTTTATAAGGGCCCACTCACCCTACTCCATTACTACATGCGTGTACACACTAGCTGACCTAAAACAGCCTGCGTGGACCGACAAAAGCACGAAAAAAGGAAAGTTGTCGACGGAACACATAGCTTTGGGTGAGTTAACTGAAACTCCTGGCCATGCATGGCTGAGGGTTCATCCAAATACCTAGCTTCTTCTAGCCTATAAAAGAAAGGATAGAGGTCCCATTTGGAGGAGGAGAAATAGAGTAAAGAAACTTTACCCAATTGCATATTTCCATTGTCCCAACACTTTAGCCATCCTTGTGAAAGATAAGATACAAAGCAAAGAAGTTGGAGGACATTTGAAGAGGAGCCCAGAATCAAGATTCGTGGAGAAGTGGTCAGTCTCAACATCGTAAGTTGATTCATTAAAGTTAATAATAAAGAAATGCTTTTCCCGTCCCACTATATGAGTTCTTCATAGTTCAATAAATATATGTTTGAATCTCTAACCCATTATTCTATAGGTAAAATGCATGTGTAGTTTGTTTCTTGTTTTGTACGCAGGTCAATCTTGAGAGGATAACTGCCAACAAGCGATCAAGCGTGAAGGGGGATTGACATCGAACATCCATAACAAAGTATGTTGGTCTAACCATGCATTTGCTGGAAAGGAATGGGGTTTAAGTCTGGGTACAAAGGTAGATAGTAGATTTCTTTTGGTCATATCTGCATGCATAAGATAACCTATTTGCTAGTCTGTAAGGGGATTTCCCTCACAACAATATTCTCCTGTCACTACGAGACAGTTGGAATTTTCTCCCATAGCAGAACCAGACATCAAAAAATCAATTAAGATGACGTTTATTCAACCCCCCTTTTTTGGCGATACAGAAAAAAACCACTGGATCAAAAATAATTCTCCCACAATATAGATATTTGTTCAACATAATCAACCGAGAATATTACCCAGAGTTTATCCCACACAACGACCTATATTTAAGGGTGCTCGACGACCAGGTTTTTTCGAATATCCATCGGTCGTACTTGCATATGGTATCCTATCGAACTATAGTATTTCTCTGCATTTAGACCTTAGGTTGGATAATCGATCATGCATATGCACATATATGACTAATCAATGATGATAATGGTGGATGTTTCAGAGTTTTTCTCCCGACAAAGGTCTAGAAATATTACAAAATCAAGCACCTGGAGGAGTGGTTGAACACAGAGTTCATGGTGAAACTCTATGAATTCCATGACACCAGAAAATTGATGGCTTCCTGGTGGAAGGAGGACAATAAATTTACAGACCGGAGCAATGGCTGGTACGGGACAACAAATCTGAGGGAGCCATATATCTACTTAATGGCTCTAATTTACTGGTTGTACGGGGAAAAAGACTGTGCCAAGTTCTTAGAGGCATGAATACCTTGGCTTACATTGTGGCTATTTATGCGAGCAGTTTCAATTGGGGAGTTTAAGGTTGTTGAACTCTTTCTAAATTATTTTTTGAAGGAATATAATAGAGGATATTTTCTTCACATGTCTGAGTTTTCTTATCTTTGAGTTAATTGGGTAATGTTAGGTTATCTATTTTCTGTGATTATATGCCTCTGTGTGTATTTAATTGTTGAATGAATGAACCTTTCATGTTCTGTAAGTTTCAATTGTTTCTCTTCTGAAATCCTACTGCAAGGAGTGCACAATGGCCATGCAAGGAGTGCAAAGGAAGATTTGTTTATAGACTCAATAGCTCAGAAGAGATAGAGTGCATTTCATAGAGTGAGTTCAAGGAGTGCACATATACTCGTTGGAGTATAAAATCACAAGGAATATAACCTTTCAAGGTGTGCACAGGGCTAACACTTAGTGAAGTGTTGAAAGAGTCTTGAGGAGAGCGAGCACAAGGAGTGCGTGAAAGATTTTTCTAAGTCTCAAGCTCAGGAGAAGTAGCTCAAGGTGTGCGTCAAGGTTTGAATCACTTAGAGTGAAAAAGATTATGAAGAATAGTGAGAGAAGGTCCTTAGAGAAAGGATTCATCTTGTTTGGAGAATAAGCATACGAGATCTGTTTGGGAGAAGCGAAATTTTTTCACAACTGTTAGATCTAGAAAAGGTGCGTGGGTGTTAACCCTTTAAGTCCTTCAGACTTCATGAATTAAGACATTTTAGGGTGTGCACTGTTGTGGAGGAAACCAATTTCCTGAAGTCTCTGAGTCATAAGTTAAACTGAGTCATTGGTATATGGGAGGGGAATGTGTCCATAGATAAATAGTCATCCAGAAGTCTAGCTATTTGGTAAACTTGAAATTTTGTTGTAAGAGTGTGAAAAATCCCAAAGCTCTGAAGCCTAGAGTAGATCTTTATCATTAGCATTAGGGCCACCTATCGGTAGATTGCTAGTGATTCAGGAATCTGGTAGTCTGGAAGAATAGAGGCATAAATGTTTTTGGATCGAGAACTCCCAAAGGCCCAAAGGTTGAAGTAGATATCGACTGTTTGTTGTGAGGGACACATAGATCGTGGATCCAACCCTTCATCAGTTCGACACTTCATAGTATTTGGAGTTTTGTAGAGTGAAAAGCTCTGAATCACGGAGCGCAGAGTAATCGTAGGTCGTCAATTTGAGAAGAATGTCAATTGTCTGATACACAAGTTTTAATTTCACGAGTTCGGAGGAATTGAATGTTGGAGCAGGTGAAACTCCTAAATTCTGGAGTCCTGGAACTTTTTGTGAGACATAAATCTTGGTGCGTAGTGTGTGTCATTGATCCCCACCATTGTTCGGTTGTTCACAAATTCGACATTCGGGAGAATTATAACATGTTGTTGGTAGAACTCACGAATGTCAGAGCTCCAAAGTGGTAGATATCCTATTGTTTAAAGGGTTTAGCCTACATTTTTGGCCCAAGGTCACATGGATTTCTCCATTGAGGTGATAAGACCCTCCTGAATGCAAATTTGTGCGTAGGGAAAAATAAAAAGGCATGTGGTATAGAATTTTATAGGTTCAATGAGGACCCAAGAGCTAATTCATCTCCCTAGGGAAAAACGATCCTAGACCAAGAGGTTGCATGAGCCCCAAGAGTGGTGGGGGTTTGCATCAAGTGGTATCAAAGAAGGGAAAATAACCTCTGTGAGAAAAATAAAATTTAGAATCATGCCACCAAGAAGATGCAGGGAGAGACTTGTAATCAATGCAGCCATGGAAGAGGAAATGAGACAACTTTGTGCAAGGTTGGATGCCATAGAGACAACACAAAGAATATCTCTCGAAGTTTGTGACATCAGTGAAACTGAAAGTGAATATGTAGAAGCAGAAGAAGTTGCAGGAGAACATGTAGAAGAGGAGAAATTGTTGAGATTTGTTGTCAAGTTGGGAACCAGCGAAAAGGTGGAAGTCTCAATGTATGAAGTTAATTTAAATATAGAAGAATTGCTTGACTGGGTAAGTTCTTTAGACAAGTACTTTGACTATGAGGAAATTGATGATGAGAAGAAGGTAAAGCATGCAGTGACTAGATTGAAGGGACATGTAGCTTTATGGTAGAATGAATTGCAAGTGGACAGAAGGAGGAAAGGTAAGACCAAAAACAAGAGTTGGGATAGAATGGTAGCTAAGTTGAAGGATAAATTCATACCCAAGGATTATCAGTTAAATCTGTTCAGGAAGTTGTAGAATCTGAGACATAAAGGTTTTTCATTGAAAGAGTATACCGAAGAATTTTATAAGTTGAACATAAGAGAAGGAAACAAGGAGAATGGTGAAGAAAACGTTTCTAGGTACATTAACGGATTGAGGTACGAAATCCAGGATGAGATTAGCATGATGACAATGATGTTGGATTACTGAGAAGGGGGTTGAATCAATAATAGAGCAATATAATCCTTTTTCACCATAAAATGCAAGTGTTATATCAATGTAGAATTATCATCCAATAGTTGCAGAGTAAATAAATAATGAATAAATGAGAAATCACACACATACACAGTACACCGGTATTTTATGTGAAAACCCAAAATGGGAGAAAACCACATAATTTTTTTTCTTACATGTCTTGAAGAATTGAATTCATTGAAAGCACCAACTTCCTTTGTTTTCCAGCTGCAACTGAAAGGAACTTCCAAACCCCTAGTTTCTTCGGCTACAACCTGAGGGAAGATCTAACTCCCTAATTCTCTGGCTACAACCAGAAGGAATCTACAACCCCCTATGTTCTCTGGATACAATCGAAAGGTATCTAAAACCACCTGTCCTTTCCCCATCCAACCGCCCTGACATATAAGTAGAATTATGGAACCATTGTCACACTATCACTGTGAGATATACTGTTGTAAACCTATATCAATCAACCTACACCAAAAAACCTGTACCAATAACCTGAACAATGCATAAACCATGCATCAACCTGTACCTCAACCTGTAATCAACCTATACCATAAGAAAGTGCATAAACCATGCACCAACCTATACAAAACAACCTGTAATCAACCTGTACCATAATCAAGTGCATCAACCATGCACCAACCTGTACGAAACAACCTATAATCAACCTGTACCATAAACAAGTGCATCAACCATGCACCAACCTATACAAATAACCTGTCGCAACAACCTATCCAAACAAGCTATCACAACAACCTATCTCATCAATATTATCAACCAAATCATATCTACTCACCAAGATCAATCACCAAGACAACTCTCAAATATGTGCATCAACCAAGTATAACACAACAACTCATAATCATCACCAACATCAATATGTGGTTCTAATAATATACGAAGACAAATATGCTACTTCATCCATAAATAAAGTGTCAACAATACAACTAACAAGTGTCTCCAACCATGTACCAAGTATGTACCAATAATGTATCAACTAATATCAACTATGACTCATCAATATGTACCAACATCATCAACTATACACCTCATGTATGTGCCAACTCATCAACTACTTGTCTCAACTGTGTACCCAACCTGTGCCTCAACCAAAAGCCCTCATAAATTCCATCATCCAAATATGATTTGTAACTCCGTAATACACCTAGTGTATATGATCCAATACCTACAAACCTTCCTTAACTTTTAACAACAAGAGACTATCATTTTCATCAAACTTTACTTTAGTCTCACATGACTAGTTTTGGATTAGTCAACAAACCTAGCTTGAAATAATCATAACTATGTACGTGTAATGAATAAAGATCTGAAAATAGTACACAATTTTCTTTATTGTGTTTTATGCAATTCCTCCAGGTGTCACTACTTGGAACCTCTCAAAAAAGGAGTTATAGCAAAAATGGCATACCTTGTTGAATTCTGGCTTATTCTAGAGAGAGAAATTGTCGAGCGTACCCCGCATGGAATATTTGTGGTATGGATCTGAAACTTTTACACAGAATACTACATATTGTAATCTAACTAACACATTTTCTTTTACTTAATTTGGATCTGTTATGAATAAATTATGACGTTTTTACCCGAAACACCTGTTTTAGACTAGTTTCAGGACTAGCCACAAACCCTATTTTCCACAGAGTGTACCTCCAAAAATACAACGCCCCACAATATGAAATTCATACCATAGATACTTGGATATATTTTCTCAATGGAATATCAATTTCACAGTCTGAGTCATTCTATAAAAAAAGGTATTGCGAAAATGGTGAGATGACGTATAGATAACATAGCTTAGAAAACATCATCAAAAGAATTTATTCTCCATTGAATTTCAGCCTTGTTTACTTCACCTTCTCTCTGAAATTAGGCTTAGATATCCTTTCATTACCTCAATCATCTGTATATATTCAATATTCTCAAGTGTGATTTAAAATCAAAAAGCCTTGCCTCTTATTTATACTTTCATGTAGCTTCCTCAAGGGGTTACCTTTTAACCATCTTAACCCACTTTCCTTATTTTAGGGTTAACCAACTTCTAACCACTTGTCCAATTAGTAATTTATCCATTACTTTTATTATTTAAATAATTTATTTTGTATCCACTTTGACTTATATTACATTCATCACTTTACTTTACCTCAAGGGGTTACCTTCTAACCATCTTAAACCACTTTCCTTATTTTAGGGCTAACCCACTTTTAACCACTTGTCAACTTAGTAATTTCTTCATTAACTTTATTATTTAAATAATTTCTTTTTCATTAAATTTGACTTATAGTACACTCATAACTTCACTTTATTATTTACCTTCTAAAATCTCTTAAACCACTTTGACTACTTTGACCTTTTGGGGCTTCTAGATGACTCATGAGGGTTGTCCAACTTCACATGGTCATAACTCTCTAACCATGAGGAGCTATGTGACGTTCCACATACCACTAGAAATGGAATGACATGTACTATACATCTAGAATAGTATTTCCTTAAAATATATCAAAACACATACCATTATCCATCAAACAAACTTGTGTGCATTACCCAAACCTGGGTTATCCAACTTCTCATGGTTATAACTCTCTAACCGTGAGGATTTATGTGATGCTCCACATACCACCAGAAAAGGAATGACATGTACTATCCATATAGAATATTCCTAACTTAAAATATATTAAAACTCATACCATTATACATGAAACAACCTTGGGTCCATTACTCAAACCTTTGTGCTACCATAATTTGCTACCGGAATTTATCCAAGGGTTGAAATCAATCACTAAGGGTTTATATCAATATACAATATCACTCTCCAATTTTTGACATCAATCACAAACAAAAATACATAGCAACTATCCATCAACCTAATCCAATTGTTTAACAATCTCCCCCTTTGGCATTGATGGCAACACCAACATTGATGGAAACACTTAGTCATGATAACATTCATGCTTATACTCCTCATCAATATTTCTATCTCTCCCCCTTTGACATCAATGGAAAAAGGTATCTCCCTTTGGGGTTTCTCCCACTGACTGAACTCTCCTTGGAGTTTCTACCCCTATCTACGTGCCTTTGATTTTTCTTTATGTTTATAATCCTCTGATTACTCTATTTCCCTTCATATGAATAAAATCTCCCCCCTTTGAAAAAGTGTATCACTCTGAAGTCATATCACTCATTCTTCTGTTGTGACAATCGCTCCCCTTGGAAACATTCCTCTATGCTCTGTCTCCAAGCATTTACCTTTGCATCTGATAAATCTCTCCCCCTTTGTTCTATTTATGGTTCTTCCTCATGTACATCTAAGACATATAATATAAGAATTCAAAATCATTCATTTTGGAGTAGAAATTACTCCTAGTCTCTAGCGAATATACTCAAGGGATTCCCGTGGAAGCGGTTTTGTAAAGATGTATTCCACTTGTTCTTTTGTTCCCACATATTCAACTTTGATATTCTTCTATGCAACCTGATCCCATAGAAAGTGATACTTTATTGGAATGTGCTTCGTCTTGGAGTGCATCACCGGGTTTTTTGAGATACAGATGGAACTTGTATTATCACAATATATTGGAATGGTCTCATCATACTCAAACTGTATATATTTCAAAGTTTGTTTCATCCATAGAACTTTTGTACAACATGTTGCTTCTGCAATATACTATGCCTTGGCTATATATAAGGATATTGATGATTGTTTATTGCTTATCCAAGATAATAAACACTCACCCAAGTAGAAATTTTCTCCATTGGTGCTTCGTCGGTCATCAATGCAACCTGCCCAATATACATCTATGTAGGAAATAAGTGATAGATCATTTCCTTTTGTATACCATAATCCAAACTCTTATGTTCCTTTGAGATATCTGAAAATCCTCTTCACTGCTAATACATGTGATTGCTTTGGTGCTTCTTGAAATCGTTCCACATGTCCAATTGTCTTCATTACATATGGTATGAATGTTCTCACATATAGTAAGCTACCAATCATTGACATGTAAGGCCTCTAATCTCTAGACATTGAATCATCATATTTTCTCAACTTGCAACTGGTTTGCATAGGAGTGGTAATTGGTTTGCAATCTTCCATTATGAATCTCTTTATCATTTCTCTGATATACTTATTTTAAGAAATAAAAATTCCTTGATTTCTTTGACATATCTAAAGACCCAAAAATAAGGATAGTTCTCCAAGTAATGAAATTTCAAATTCATTCTGCATATGCTCTACAAATTTCTGGCTTAACCTGTCATTAGTACTTCCAAAACAACATAATCAACATAAATTTCAATTAATAAAATATTACCTTGAGTTACCTTGATGTAGAGGTTGTTGTCTGCGCTTCCTTTCCATAGTTCCTAGGGAGTTTTGTCATTGTTGTTTATGAGCATTACTCTATTTTGAATGTGAACTGATGTATGCACTACATATGTCCAAACAATATCTGTCAATTTGGAATCCATTAGCATTGTTCGAGCCATTTCCTGTGTAATTATCATCCATTATGATAATGTTCCTTTGTCTCTGAACGAATCTATGAATCCATGCTCTCGTTCACTATCATATATCTTTCCAAACCTGCTAAGTGTTCTTATGAATCCATCTTTGACCATACTGTCCAAGACCCTACTTGCGCAATTGTCCATAATGTTGACCCATTTATCACTATACTATCATGAAGTCTTGATTAATCTATCAAATTTTACTTCTGCTAACTGATTTCTCTAAATATGTCTTCTCAAACTCTGCAAGATGCTCGAAGGATGGTTCTTTGGTCTATCACAGCTATCGCATAGACTCCCCCTATCTAGTAGTCATATTACTTGGGAGTCTCTAATCCAGATGGCTCAGAACAATTCCTACTCTGATGTGCATTCATCATCATCTTCATTGGTAGATTCATCATCATCTTCATTGGCAGATTCATCATCATCTTCATTGGTTGATTCATTATCTCTCTGAGCTCTGAATTATTTATTTATGTATGTGCATTCATCTTTCACTACAATGCATGAAAGTACAATCTCTTGAACATGTTCCTTATTTACCTATCCTTCCTTTCTTTCAGTTATTTTCCAAACCTTTATATATCTGACATCTTTCTTTTTCTCTGTAGAATTTTCTTCCTCTTGTTTTATTTCCAATCTTGCGATCTCTGGTACTTGGTCTTTGTTCACCTGTTCTTATTGTTTTCTTATCCATACTTTCTTATATCTGATATCAGTATTCTATTTCATGGAAGTATCAATCATGCTTCTACAATCACTGGCTATGTGTCCATAGTTATGACATTTGTAACACTCAATTTTACGTGCGACCACATAGGCACTTCTTTCTTGAACATTTCTTTTATAATCCCTGCAATCTGCAACCTTATGTCCAAAGTTAGTACAATAAAAACAATGACCATAAAATAAATTCGCATACCTGGGAGTGCATGATCTTCTTTGTGGCATAGTCCTTCTGAATTTTTCCCTTGATCGATCATGATCATGATTGAAGCTTCTTTGTGGCTTGAACATGGATGGTGTTCTTGAAGATGTATCTTCAATACTTTTCTTAGATTTTGGTTGACCATGATTCCTTCCTTTGAGTACTTCTGCATAATTCTTTATATTTTCTTCATTCTTCTTTTCTAGCAACCTAGAGTGCTACTCTTAATTCTCTATAACTAATGTGGATGTTTCTGTCTCTTCAACATTATTGTTGAGATTGACGATTTTACTTCTCAATGTGAAAAATTTTTCTTCAAGCTTCTCAACCTCTTCTTCTTTCTTCATTATCTGAGACTTCAGTACTTCTTCCATTCTTTTTGCTTCTTCAAGTGAATTTTTAATGTGATTATTTGTTCTTCAAGTCATTTCTCTTCTTGACCAAACTCTGCCTCAAGCTAGTTTAGATCATTATTTATTTCCTTAAGATGATCTATCAGTATCTTCTCTCTCATTTCTACTTCTTCCTTCTATGCTTCTATGTTTGTTTCCAAACACTTCTTTTGATATTCAATATTTTCTTCGATCTTTTGAATCTGCTTGACATGGTGAACATAATTCTTCTTGATTTGTATCTGTGTCTTCTTTGACATTTTCTAAATCTATGATGGGTGAAGAATACATGTCATGAAACTTATCCCAAATTTCTTTTGTTGATGAACATTTACCAACTTTTTGTCTTATCAGATTAGGTAATCCTTCCCAGATGAAATCCATTGCTATTTTTTTATTCTTCCTCAATTCCTTCTTGGTTGCAGTCTTTGGTCTTTTTGAACTATCATATCCTATAACAATTGATAGCCAAATATAATGTACCTATGCATGTAAAACTACTTTCGTCCTTATGCTCCACATCTCATACGTAAAACCATTCTGACCATTAAACATTGGTGCTCCATTCTCAAAATAATCCATGATC
>JZKD02S1043408.1:70213-82619 GCA_000966675.3 Picea glauca | reverse complement strand
GTTACCTTCTAACCATCTTAAACCACTTTCCTTATTTTAGGGCTAACCCACTTCTAACCACTTGTCAACTTAGTAATTTATTCATTAACTTTATTATTTAAATAATTTATTTTGTATTCAATTTGAATTTTAGTACACTCATCACTTCACTTTATTATTTACCTTCTAAAATCTCTTAAACCACTTTGACTACTTTGACCTTTTGGGGCTTCTAGATGACTCATGAAGGCTCTCCAACTTCACATGGCCATAACTCTCTAACTGTGAGGCGTTATGTGACGTTCCTCATACCATTGGAAATGGAATGACATGTACTATCCATATATAATAGTATTTTCTTCAAATATATCAAAACTCATACCATTATCCATCAAACAAACTTGGGTCCATTACCCAAACCTAGGTTCTCCAACTTCTCATGGCCATGACTCTCTAACCATGAGGATTTATGTGATGTTCCACATACCAACAGAAATGGAATGAAATGCACTATCCATATAGAATAGTATTACCTTCAAATATATTAAAACTCATACCATTATACATAAAACAACCTTGGGTCCATTACCCAAACCTTTGTGCTACTGGAATTCGCTACCGGACTTTTTCCAAGGGTTGAAATCAATCATTAAGGGTTTACATCAATCTAAAATATCACTCTCCAATGGTTGAAATCAATGAAAACCAACAATACATACGAAATATCCATCAACCTAAGCCAACTGTCTGACAATCTCCCCCTTTGGCATTGATGGCAACACCAACATTCATGGAAAAACTTAGTCATGATAAAATTCATGCTTATACTCTGCATCAATGTTTCTATCTCTCCCCGTTTGACATCAATGGAAAAGGGTATCTCCCTTTGGGGCTGCTCCCCCTCATTGAACTCTCCTTGGGGATTCTCCCCCTGTCTATGTGCCTTTGATTTTTATTTGTGTTTATAAGCCTGTGATTACTCTCTTTCCCTTCATATGAATAATATATCCCCCTTTGAAAAAGGGTATCACTCTTAAGTCATATCTCTCATTCTTCCCTTGTGACAATCACTCCCCTTGGAACCATTCCTTTATTCTCTCTCTCTAAGAATTTACCTTTGCATCTGATAAATCTCTCCCTCTTTGTCCTATTTATGGTGCTTCCTCATGTACATCTAAGACATATAAGATAAGAATTCAAAAGAATTCACTTTGGAATAGAAATTACTCTTAGTTTATGGCAAAGATAATCAAGGGCTTCTCATGGAAGCGGTTTTGTAAAGATGTATGCCACTTGTCTTTTTGTTCCCACATATTCAGCTATAATGTTCTTCTCTACAACCTGTTCCCATATAAAGTGATACTTGATTGGAATGTGCTTCGTCTTGGAGTGCATTACCGGGTTTTTTGAGATACTGATGGCGCTTGTATTATCAAAATATATTGGAATGGGCTCATCATACTCAACCTATATATCTATCAAAGTTTGTTTCATCCATAGAACCTATGTACAACATTTTTTTGTTGCAATATACTCTGCCTCGGCTGTAGATAAGGATATTGATGATTGTTTCTTGCTTAGCCAAGATACTAAATACTCATGCAAGTAGAATGTTGCTCCACTGGTTCTTCGTCGATCATCAATGAAACCTACCCAATCTTCATATGTGTAGGCAATAAGTGATAGATCCTTTCCTTTTGGATACCATAATCCAAACTATTATGTTCCTTTGAGATATTTGAAAATTATCTTCATTGCTAATACATGTGATTCCTTTAGTGTTGCTTGAAATCGTGCCACATGTCCAACTGCCTGCATTACATCTAGTCTGGATGTTGTCACATATAGTAAGCTACCAATCATTGACTTGCATTGCCTTTGGTATGTCAAATTTGAATCATCATCTTTGTTCAAATTGCAATTGGTTTTCATAGGAGTGCTAATTCGTTTGCAATCTTCCATTCTGAACCTCTTTAGAATTTCTCTGATATACTTAGCTTGAGAAATACAAATTCCTTGGTTTGTTTGACATAAGAAGGATAGTTCTCCAAGTAATGACATTTCAAATTCATTTTTCATATCCTTTGCAAATTTATGTCTTAAACTGTCATTAGTACTTCTAGAACAATATCATCAACATAAATTTCAATTAATAAAATATTACCTTGAGTTACCTTGATGTAGAGGTTTTTGTCTGCGCTTCCTTTCCATAGTTCGTAGGGAGTTTTTTTATTGTTGTTTCTGAGAATTACTCTATTTTGAATGTGAATTGATGTATGCATTTCATGTGTCCAAAAAATATCTTTCAATTTGGAATCCATTATCATTGTTCGAGTCATTTCTTGTGTAATTATCATCCATTATTATAATGTTCCTTTGTCTCTTAAAAACTCTCTGAACCAATATATGAATCCATGCTCTCTTCCACTATAATATATCTGTCTAAACCTTCTAAGTGTTCTTACGAATCCATCTCTGTCCATACTATCCAAAACTCTACTTGCACCATTGTCCATAATGATGACCCATTTATCACTATACTATCATGAAGTCTTGATTAATCTATCAAACTGTACTTCTGCTAACTGATTTATCTGAATCTGTCTTCTCAAACTCTGCAAGTTTTTCAAATGATGGTTCTTTCGTCTGTCACAGCTATCGCATAGAGTCCCCCTATCTAATATTCATATTAATTGAGAGTCTCTAAATCGGATGGATCAGAACAATTCCTGCTCTGATGTGTATTCATCATCATCTTCATTGGCAGATTCATCATCATTTTCATTGGTAGATTCATTATCTCTTTGAGCTCTGACTTCTTTATTTTTTTCTATGGATTCATCTTTCACTACAATGCATGAAAGTACAATCTCTTGAACCTATTCCTTATTTACTTATCCTTCCTTTGTTTTAGTTATTTTCCAAACCTTTCCGTATCTGACATCTTTCTTTTTCTCTGTAGAATTTTCTTCATCTTGTTTTATTGTCAATCTTGCGATCTCTGGTACCTAGTCTTTGTTCACATGTTCTTCCTGTTCTCTTTCATGGAAGTATCGATCATGCTTCTACAACCACTGTTATGTTTCCATAGTTATGAAATTTGTGAAAATCAATGTTACGTGCGACCACATAGTCACTTCTTGCTTGAACATTTATTTTATAATCCCTGCAATATGCAACCTTATGTCCAAAGTTAGTACAATAAAAACAATGACCATAAAATAAATTTGCATACCTGGGAGTGAATGATTTTCTTTGTGGTGTAGTCCTTTTGAATTTTTCCCTTGACTAATCATGATCATGATTGAATCTTCTGTGTGGCTTGAACACGGATGGTCTTCTTGAATATGTATCTTCAATAGTTTTCTTGTATTTTGGTTGACCATGATTCCTTCCTTTGTGTACTTCTACATAACTCTTTCTATTTTCTTCATTCTTCTTTTCTAGCAACCTAGAGTGCTTCTCTTCATTATCTATAACTGATGTGGATGTTTATATCTCTTCAATGTTCTTGTTGATATTGACGATTTTACTTCTTAATGTGAAAAATTCTTCTTCAAGATTCTCAACCTCTTCTTCTTTCTTCATTATCTGAGACTTCATGACTTCTTCTATTATTTTTGTTTCTTCAAGCTGAATTTTTAATGTGATTATTTATTCTTCAAGTCCTTTCTCTTCTTGACCAAACTCTACCTCAAGCCAGTTTAGATTGTTAGTTCTTTCCTTAATATGATTTGTCAATATCTTCTCTCTCATTTCTTCTTCTTCCTTTTGTGTTGCAATGTTGGTTTCCAACCACTGCTTTTGATATTCAAGATTTTCTTCGATATTTTGAATCTTCTTGACATGGTGAACATAATTCTTCTTGACCTGTATATGCATCATCTTTGACATTTTCTGAATATGTGATGGGTGAAGAATATATTTCATGTAACTTATCCCAAAGTTCTTTTGATAATGAACATTTACCAACCTTTTCTATTACCAGATTAGGTAATCCTTCCCAGATGAAATCCATTGTTATTTTGTTATTCTTCCTCAATTCCTTCTTGGTTGTAGTCTTTTCCCTTTTTGAACTATCATATCCTGTAACAACTGATAGCCAAATATAATGTCCCTATGGCTATAAAAATACTTTCGTCCTTATGCTCCGCATCTCATACTTAAAACCATTCTAACCATTAAACATTGGTACTCCATTCTCAGAATAATCCATGATCTCCTTCAAGTGGTTAAACAGTTTCCTAAAGGAACCGGCTCTGGTACTAATTGTTGGATTACTGAGAGGGGGGGTGAATCAATAATAGATCAATATAATCATTTTTCACGATAAAATGCAAGTGTTATATCAATGTAGAATTATCATCCAATAGTTGCAAAGTAAATAAATAATGAACAAATGAGGAATCACACAGATACACAATACACCAGTGTTTTACCTGGAAACCCAAAGAGGGATAAAACCACATAATTATTTTTCTTATGTGTATTGAAGAATTACATTCATTGGAAGCACCAACTTCCTTTGTTTTCCAGCTACAACTGGAAGGAGGCTCCAACCCCCTAGTTTCTTAGGCTACAACTTGAGGGAAGATCCAACTACCCAATTCTTCGGCTATAACCAGAAGGAGGCTACAACCCCCTATGCTCTCTGGCTACAACTAGAAGGTGGCTACAACCACCTGTCCTTTCCCCTTCCAACCTCCCTGACATATAAGTAGAATGATGGAACCACTTTCACACTATCACTGTGAGATATACTATTGTAAACATGTACCAATCAACCTACACCAAACAACCTCTACCTCAACCTATAATCAACATGTGCCATAAGTAAGTGAATCAACCATGCACCAACCTGTACAAAAAATCCTGTAATCAACATGTACCATAAACAAGTGCATCAACCATGCACCAACCTGTACAAATAACCTGTCACAAAAACCTATCCAAAAAACCTATCACAACAACCTGTCTCATCAATCTTATCAACCAAATCAGATCTACTCACCAAGATCAATCACCAAGAAAACTCTCAAATATGTGCATCAACCAAGCATAACACAACAACTCATAATCATCACCAAGATCAATATGTGCTTCTAATAATATACCAAGACAAATATGTTACACCATCCATAAAACATGTGTCAAAAATACTACTAACAAGTGCCTCCTACCATGTACCAAGTATGTACCAATCATGTATCAACAACTCATCAAGATGTACCAACATCATCAACTATACACCTCATGTATGTGCCAACTCATCAACTACTTGTCTCAACCATGTACCCAACATGTGCCTCAACCAAAATCCCTCATCAATTTCATCATCCAAATATGATTTGTAACACTTTAATAGACTTGGTGTATATGATCACATACCTGCAAACCTTCCTTAACTTTTAACAACAAGAGACTAGTATTTTCATCAAACTTTACTTTAGTCTCACATGACTAGTTTTGGATTAGTCAACAACCCTAACTTGAAATAATAATAACTATGTACCTGTAATGGATAAATATATGAAAATAGTACACAATTTTCTTCAGTGTGTTTTATACAATTCCTCCAGGTGTCACTACTTGGAACCTGATCCAGGTGGATATCGATGGCCACCCACCTTTTCCATCTGGCTCAAAATAGCTTTCTATCAATTTTGATAATTTACTATTTTTAGCAGTTTTTTGGGTCCTGAACTTCCAGAGTCGTTTTGAGGCCCTAAATGACGTTTTTTGGGGCATGCTGTAATCACAAAATTTCACCATCAAATTTTGTGCAATTGTTGTAGTCCTCGGATGGATCTTTCCAATGGGCTATCATATGCCTAAAATAGATATCCTATGCAAAAGGTACGACCCTGAGAAGTTGATGTACTAACTTACCAAAATAGAGCCCACATGACTTTTGGCGCTTCATCTCCTAGGGTTAGTTTTTTGGATGTTTAGGGTTTTTGAAACTCTTGTTTATTGTAAAAAGGCCTTGAGATCCTCATGGTAATCATATTATTGTGAATGAGCACATCCATCACATCTCTTCTCAGAGATAAGCCGCCACCATTCCAACAAGCTTGTTTTCCGCTGCATTTTACAGTTTCAGCTTATTTCCTTATTGAATAGAAAACCAGTTTTATTGTATCTTTGTTATTCTATGTTAAGCATCTGGTAATAATCTGCAGTCATTTCTTTCTGCTCATAAAATCCGAATTAGTGGTATTAGATCGATCTGCTCCTTGTCGTCTTAATGCATGTCCCCAACGAGGTCGGAGTACAAAGAGTTGGGTCTCCAGCTTGTTTCTCTTGAGGAAAAAATCTCTCGAAAACTCAAGAGACCTCTCATGGAAGGAGAAAAGAAAGATGTCAGGATAGTATATCCTTTCAAACTGTTGATTGAGGAATCCCTCATGCAACAGAGGAACGAGATGATGGATAATTTCATGCAAATCCTTCGGCGAATACCAACAGGCGACACATCTTCTTCGAGCGGAGGCACCGCCCCCTTCAAGGTACAAATAAACTTCAATATTCCTATATTTGAAGGTTATATAGACACAGATGTTGTAGACAAGTGGTTGAATCTACTAGAAGGGTATTTTTCTGTCCATAACTTTTCGAATAGAGAAATGATTACTTTTGCACTCCTCAAAGCCATTCCCCATGTCAAAGATTGGTGGGAAACTTTCTGTGAGAAAAAGAAAACAGAGGAACCCTCATTATTTACAGTCATGACCACCTGGGAATCCTTCAGGGATGCTATTAAGGAACAATACTACCCTGTCAGAATTTATGATGACTTGTATACCAAATGGACCACACTACAGCAAGAAAGAGACGAAGCAGTGCCATATTTCACAAATATCTTCCATACCTTGCGCACTAAGCTGGGTATCAAATATTCAGAGCGACATCTGGTTCTCAAGTATCGTGGTGCTCTGCATAGATACATCCATACTGAAATGGAATTTATGTACATCTCATCCTTGGGTGCGGCCTACCGATATGCTGTCAAAATCGAGCAGAAGATCAAACAAAAGACTTGACAATTTGGGTCGGGGAACCCCTCACAACAAAATCTAGGAAAGGGTGGACCCAACCCACATAACAAAGGATAGAGAAAATATGGACAGTATCAAGAAAACCAATCCAAGCTGCAAGCAAATAAGGACACCGGAAAAACAAATAAAGATACTGGGAAGTGGTGCGACTTCCATAAGAGCCCTTGGCATAACACTGCTAACTACCACTCAAAGAAGACACTGGTGGCCGAAGTGAAAGCCTCTAAATCTGATGTGGGTTCTGACTCAGAGTCAGAACCAGAAAGGGGAAGAAGGATCATTGACACAAAACCCAGTGCCACCGTTGCTACCACCAAGCTCCAACATGGTGAACCAGGCGATCCAGAAGAAGGAGAGCACCTCTTCCATTCACATATGTGGGTAAAAGGCACCCCACTGCACTTCATTGTTGATAGTGGTAGCCAGAAGAACCTCATCTTAGCAGAGGTCGTCAAGCGGTTGGCCCTGCTAACAACGTTGCACCCACAACCCTACACCATTTAATGGCTCCACCAAGGAAGCGATCTCCGCGTCATCCAACAGTGTCAACTGTCATACGGAATCAAGCCCTTCAAAGACGAGGTATTCTGTGATGTTGCTCCTCTCTAAGTTTGTGATGTTATTTTGGGCCAACCTTATTTATGGAAACGTCATGTTGTATATGAGTCTAGGCCTCATAGTGTTATTATTACTTTGAATAGGAAATTGTATAGGATACCCGAGGTTGTCCCACCTAGTGCTATTTCCTTGATCTTTGCTAAGCAATGCAGGAAGGTCATCTCTCAAATAAGGAGATTTGTCTTCTTCATGATTCACTCTCAAAATGAGAGAAAAATCACAGCCACATCCAAGGTCTCTGCGGCTGACCTCTCCACACAGAAGAAGCAAGTAGATAAGGTCATGGAAGAATACTCATATATCTTCTCCTCACCTATCGGGGTACCTCTGCACTGTCAAGTCAAGCACCCCATCAATCTGACCCCCAGTGCATCGCTACCCAATGGGCCAGTCTATCACCGCTCTCTATCAGAGAATGAAGAGATCAAGCGACGGATCCAAGAATTGCTCCACAAGGGGCACATCCGTCCCATCTCATCACCTTGCGGGAGCCCAATCATGCTGGTATATAAGAAAGGTGGAACTTAGTGACTTTGCATTGATTATCGGGCTCTGAATAAAATCACAGTCATAAATTGGTACCCGATTCCCTGAATCGACGACCTCCTTGATCAACTCATGGGGGCCAAATACTTCAGTAAGATTGATCTGAAGTCTAGCTACCACCGAGTCCCAATAGAACAGAAAAATGTATGGAAGACTGCCTTCAAGTCAAAGGAAGGCCTTTTTGAATGGTTGGTCATGCCCTTTGGTCTGACAAATGCTCCAGACACTTTAATGAGGATGATGGATGATATCCTGCGACCATTCACCAATACTTTTGTAGTGGTGTATCTGGATGACATTCTCATTTACAACAAGACTTGGGCCGAACACTTGCAGCATATTCAGCGAGTTCTGCACACCCTGCGGAAGCACAAGCTATACGCCAACTTGGAAAAATGATCCTTCGGCATGGACAGGGTCAATTACCTAGGCTACATCATTGATCAACATGGCGTACATGTGGATCCAGCCAAGATCCAAGTCACCCGTGACTGGCCAGCCCCAACCACACTCACTGAGATTCAGAGCTTCTCGGGCCTTGTCAATTTCTACCACAGGTTTGTGTTGGGATTCTCACATATTGCATGGGCCCTCAGCCAAATAACCAGGGGTGGTGGTAAGGAAAAATTTGCATGGGGTCGGCCCCAACAACAAACATTCAATGATTTGAAGCAACACTTGTGCTCAACCCCAGTACTTTCACTACCAGACCTACAACATCCCTTTGAGATTGAAACTAATGCTTCAGACTATGCTGTGGTTGTCATTCTCACGCAGCATGACCACCATGTGGCTTATCATAGTGAGACACTATCAAACGTTGTTTGTAAGTACCCTACTTACGAAAAAGAAATGTACTCCATTGTGCAAGCCTGCTGCCAGTGGAGACATTACATTCTTGGGAGGGAGACAATAATCCACACTGATCATAAGCCACTGCAGTTCATGTAGACACAAGGAAAATTGCAGAATGACCGCCATCAAAAGTGGTCCACATACTTGCAGTAATTCCACCCCAACATCAAATATAAAATAGGAAGCACCAACCGCGTCGTTGATTTCCTCAGCAGACCACCAGTCGCGGCACTCACCATAGTGCTAGACTCCTACGGCCATGAGACCTCTGGATGGCCCCAACTCTATGAGACAAACTCAGACTTCGCCACCACCTACCAAATTTTGGGTGCAAAGGAAGTTGTCGATAATTTCCATCTTCAGGATGGGTTGTTGTGTCGTCTGGGCCATATATGTATTCCATCAAGTGAGCGAGCGAAGATGATCTAGGAATCCCACTACAGCCGGGTGGCAGGACACTTTGATGTCAAAAAGACAGTGGCGATGCTACAATAACATTTTTATTGGCCGAAACTTTGACAGGAGGTCAGAAAGTATATCAGGTCTTGCACTGTCTGCACTATTGCCAAACCAACCACTAAGAAACAGTTCCTATACAACCCTCTTCCTACTCTTGACAGGCCATGGGAATCCATCTCAATGGACTAAATGTCAGGCCTCCCATCCACCAAGTAGGGAAATTACTATGTTTTTGCAGTTGTTGATCGTTTTTCTAAGATGGTGATTCTGGTTTCTTGTAAGAAGAGCATCACAGCAGAAGCCACTGCCAAGATCGTCTTTGAACGAGTCTGGGTAAATTTTGTAATCCCACAAACCATTGTCTCAGTTCAGGACAGTCGATTTCTCAACACATTTTGGTTGAGCCTCTAGTCACTGCTGGACACCAAGCTCACCAAATACACAGCCTTCCACCCCCAAACAGATGGCCAAATCAAGGTCATAAATCGAATGATCGTGCATATCCTACGCATGTATAATTCCAAGAACCCTTGCACATGAGATGAGAGTCTTCCCTATGTCCAACATAGCTACAATTGAGCCCTGCATAGCTCAACCAGCCACAGCCCCTTTCAGGTGGGGTTGGGATTCCAACCATTGGGTCCCATAGACGTTGCACTTCCCCTTGCAGTCACCTCAACCAAATCCTCTCCTGGTCCAACTGAGGCTGACAAAGCCACCCGGTTTATTGAGCAGATCTAGCACATCCACCAACAGGTTCAGGATATCCTACATAAGTCCAATGACAAGTACAAGAAGCGCCATGATCAACATCGGGTTCCACATAAGTTTCAGGTGGGTGACAAAGTTTGGTTGCACATGCAGAAAGAACACCTTACAAGACCCCATCAGAATATTCCCCCACTCCATTATGGGTCGTATACCATCACCAAGGTTGTGGGGGATAATTATTTTGCGCTCAACATTCTACCTCTCCTTGGCCTGCACCCAGTGTTCAACGTGGACCTCCTTCGGACTTATTTCCCACCATTATTGGACACCTCAGACATAGAAAAACAACTGACACCAATAGAGCTCAACCCCAATTGCATACAATAGGAATCAAGTGATCAGATTGTGGACACACATATCAAGGTCACTCAACAACAAAGGATCCAACTTTATCGAGTCGTCAAAGCAGGGCAACTCCTGCACCAAGGCAAGTGGCTCACTCGATGCCAAATTCAGCAGAATTTTCCTCATCTGATGGGGGAACTCAATGCAATGGAGACCATTGCTTCCTAAGGATGGAGGATGGATCCAGGTGGATATTGGTGGTCACCCACCTTTTCCATCTGGCTCAAAACAACTTTCTAGCAATTTTGATAATTTACTATATTTAGCAGTTTTTCGGGTCCTGAACTTCCGGAGCCGTTTTGAGGCCATAAACGACGTTTTTTGGGGCATGCTGCAATCACTAAATTTGTGCAACTATTGTATTCCTCAAATAGATCTTTCCAATGGGATACCATATGCCTAAAACAAAGATCATATGCAAAAGTTACGACCCCGGGAAGTTGATGTACTGACTTACCCAAATGGGGCCCACATGACTTTTGGCGCTTCATCTCCTAGGGTTAGGTTTTTGGATGTTTAGGGTTTTTGAAACTCTTGTTTATTATAAAAAGGCCTTGAGAGCCTCATGGTAATCATATTCTTGCGAATGAGTGCAACTGTCACATCTCTTCTTAGAGATAAGCCGCCACCATTCCAACAAGCTTGTTTTTCACTGCATTTGACAGTTTCATCTTATTTCCTTATTGAATAAAAAACCAGTTTTATTGTATCTTTGTTATTCTGTGCTAAGAATCTGGTAATAATCTATAGTCATTTTGTTCTTCTCATAAAATCTGGATCAGAACTTCTCAGAAAAGGAGTTATAGAAAAAATGTCATACCTTTTTTAATTCATGCTTATTCTAGAGAGAGAACGTGTAGAGCGTGCCCCACACCGAATATTTGTTGTATGGATCTGAAAAAATTACAGAGAATACTAAAGACTATACTATAACCAACACATTTTTTCTTACTTAATTTGGATCTGTTATGAAGACGTTATGCCATTTTTACCTAAAACACCTTTTTTAGACTAGTTTCAGGACTAACCACAAACCCTATTTTCCACGGAGTGTAACTCCAAAACTACAATGGACCACAAGATGAAATTAGTACCAAAACTACTTTCATATGTTTTCTCAAGGCCTAACAATTTCACGGTCTAAATCATTCTAGAAAAAAATTTATTGCGAAAATGGGGAGATGACCTGTAAATAACATACCTTAGAAAGCATCGTCAAAAGAATTTATCCTCCCTTGAATTTCGGCCTTCTTTACTTCACCTTCTCTCTAAAATTTGGCTTAGATATCGTTTGGTTACCTCATTCACCTGTAGATATTCAATATTCTCAAGTGTGATTTAAAACGAGAGAGCCTTGCCTCTTATTTATACTTTCATATAGCTTCCTCAAGGCGTTACCTTTTAACCATCTTAACCCACTTTCCTTATTTTAGGGTTAACCAACTTCTAACCACTTGTCCAATTAGTAATTTATCCATTAAATTTATTACTTAAATAATTTATTTTGTATCCACTTTGACTTATAGTACACTCATCACTTCACTTTACCTCAAGGGGTTACCTTCTAACCATCTTTAACCACTTTCCTTATTTTAGGGCTAACCCACTTCTAACCACTTGTCAACTTAGTAATTTATCCATTAACTTTATTATTTAAATAATTTATTTTTTATTCAATTTGACTTATAGTACACTCATCACTTCACTTTATTATTTACCTTCTAAAATCTCTTAAACCACTTTGACTACTTTGACCTTTTGGGGCTTCTAGATGA